>JAJPUD010015717.1:1300-36458 GCA_023553655.1 Myrmecobius fasciatus | reverse complement strand
TTTTTTTGCAAAGGTCAATGTTGAAAAGTCACTCATATGTTTTGCAAATAAAAAGCTTTATTTATTAAAGAAATTAGAAAGTTTCTCTAGTGTAACATTATTTGCATTTCTGGTGTTTAAATGTTTTACCTTTTGGTTACCTAGTAATTGGGAAATGAATGAACAAATTAAAACACTTCAATGAATGGGAAAATATTGGGCTCTCAGAAATAACAAAGCGAGAAACTGGGAAAATCTACAATAATTAGTGGAAAATGAAGTAATCAGAAACAGAAGAATAATTTATATAGTGACCATAACATCATAAATGAAAAACAACTGAAAGATTTTGGAATGTTGATCAATGAAATGAACAAACAATTCTAAAATACTGATCATAAGGCTTGCCTGTTAATTCTTGACAATGGGATGATGGAATTAAGATGCAGAATGAGATATATATTTTGAAGCATAATTGATGTGTGGATTTATTCAACTTGATCATTCTTATTTATTATAAAGAGAGTTTTGGTATTCCCACACTGATCACAGGTAGGTTGAAGGGTAGTGATAACGATCTCTCTCAAAAAAAGAAAGAAAAGAGCACCACTATTTTTAATGCATAATGGAGAATAGAAAGAAATGAGAAATAAACAAGCATAATGACTTTGCAGAAAAAATCCTGAATATGTGGGTGTGTTTGTGTGTGTATGTGTACAAATGACATACAATATACATTAATGGTTTCACATATAATCATATTTTGTTCTTCTTTGTAAAGAGAAACATTCATAATGATACATAATAATAAAAAATAGAATGCAATAAATTCCCCCTTATTTATTTTTCAACATGTGCTTTGGCCAAAATACAATAACTATATTTATAACCTCAGTGATAATATGGCATTTTCTCTATAAGGAAACTTTGCATTTCCATGAATCTAATTATTTCAGTTATCCCTCCAAACTCATTCAATGATGAGTTAATGATTATAGAAATTATTGACTCTATTTCTATAGCATCTATCTTCACTGACCTTCTAGGAAGTAGACATAAAATCTGAAAGTGATTAAACTCCAATTAAAAATCTATAAAAGGACCAGATCAATCACCCAGAAAAGTCAGTCCCTTTTTCTTATCTTCTTGGGTTCTTCTGAAGTTAGTGGCTTTCATTTATGTCTACAACATTTTGGCTACAGGAGTAGCTCTCTAAATAGAAACAGAAAGGAAACGTTTTGAGAATTAGGAGAGAGCTGTTTATCTAAGAAACAAGAAAAACCATTTTATTCATTCAATCATTATTGAAATTAAACATTATTATAACAAAAATGATAGTATTAGCTGACATTTACAAAGAATTTACTATATACAAATATTATCTCATTTGATCCTTAAAGCAAACCTGTGATGGAGGGAGGGAGGGAGGGACTATCCCCTCCCTATTTTGTAAATAAAGGGTTAATTTTCTTATAAACTTTAAAAAAATTATATAATATGCATTTATAGTTTTATTCTTATCTATCTTTCTATCTATAGTATTCAAACTGACAAGCACTTATTAAATATGCACTAAGTTCACCAGGGAAATTGAATTTTTGGATATACTCCTATATATAGAATCTTGCTACTGTGAGGATAAAAAAAATATAAAGTTGTATTATAGAACTTAATTTCAAATAATGCTAGTACTTATGTAAGCTATTTTGGTAGAAATTCTTGTAGGTTAGCCTGATAACTGTATCTTATTTCTAATAATACATCTATCACCAAATGCTCTTTGTTCCAAATAACTTCATACATTACATTCATTCTCCTACCTCTATGGCTTCATAGAGATTGTCCCCCATGCTTGGAATATTATCCATCCTCACTTCTGCTTGGTTCTTTCTAAAACACAACTCTGGGACTATCTGCTGCTGAATGCTTTGCATCATATTCCCAATATTTTGCATTTTCCCTTTAACAAAGCCAAATTTGATTTGTATTTATTGTTTAAATACTTTATAAGCTTGTTTTTGTATATTTTTGTTCTATATAATGTAATATAAAGTTTTTGAGGGAAAAACTGAGTTGTCATGGTTTTTGTTTTTGTTTTTTCTTTGGCACTCTGGACCTAGCACAGTGGCTTATACACACGAAGCATATAACAAATGCTTATTGAATTTATTTAGATTCCCTGCTTTCTAGGTGCCATTCTTCAGTCTGGCACCTTATACCATCCCCTTCAGAATAATCAACAACTCATCAGTGAAACATCTTCAGTTACTTTAATTCCTGCCATGATATCCTCTTCTTCCACTGCATGCTCTCTACTTGGCAACATTTCTCCTTAAATATAAAGCTCATAACTGAACACAATGTACCAGATGTGGTTTGATCAGTATACAGTTGAATAAGGTAAAAGTTTCTGATATGGTGGACACTTGCCTTTCTTAAGGTTACCTAAGGTTAACACGGATTTAGTTTCATTAGCTTTCTATAGTACCCTATAAACCATAGATACAATAGCTTTCTATAGTACCCTATAAACCATAGATACAATTAACTACCTATTCTGCCCTTTGGTGAGATCAATTATTTTAAGACCCAAATTCTTATTTAAATCTATTCATGGTTGAATATTATTCATTTTTCGCATGACAAATTCATGCTATGAAAATGCAATATTTTGTCCGGAAATTATGTAAGCTGTCAGTGAAAATCTATTATAACATATACCTAGAAAGAAATATATTATTTTAATTCATGCTATGATGCAATGTCTCAACCAATACTGAAAGAATATAATCCTTATATGGAGACTGATTAATGTATATCAGAAGGGTCACAAGGAGGCAACTACTTATACTCTCAATTTTTTATCCCATATTCATATATCCCATTTGGCATCTTAATTGCAAGCTGGTTTAGACAGCAAAATGGAGGACTTAAATTTCCATAATGGTTATGTAGAAGCTGGATGTCACCTTATGACCATAAATTAAGCATTAACATACTGGATTTTGTCATACAGACCTTTTTATTTATATTTATTAGCACTTTGTATCTCCTTAGCTCTAAATATAGCATTTTTTCTTCTTTCCTAATAGTTTTTTTCTTTCTGCTATTTATTTTTCCTCTGTTTCCTCATAGATCACACTCACAAACTAAAGCATAATATACACACTTCTTTTATTTTAACTTCCTGGAAAATTTCAGTGAACCCACACTGACCTGACCTATTTTTCTTAGAAAGTTCTTCTTGATAATATCCTAGCATTATCCTAACAGTTCTAAATGCCTCAGCTAAAAGACATCCTTTTCCCTAAGTCAGGTTTGTTGTTGTGATGGTGGTGGGGTTTCCCCCCCCCTGCTCCACACACTTGAGTCCTTGATAGGTCTGCCAATCATATACAGTCCTAAATTGGGGTTTGAATCTCAGTTCTATTGCTTACTGACTCTCAGATCTTGAATAGGTTATTTTCTCTCTTGAGGACTCAATTTCCTCATCTATAAAAGAAAGGGAAGGACTAGGCGTCACTAATATTCTCTTCAACAGTAAAGTCTTTAATCTCAAAATACTCTGTTATGGAAGTGCACATATAATCTACCAAAATGATGCTTATGATTCTTAATCATACGATGCCAAATGTTTTCAGTTTTAACATTTTGACAGAGTGCAATATAAATCATGGAAATTATATAACATATATGTACACAAACATATATATATATTATAATATGTAAATTATATAATACATATATAATTTGATATAAATATAGTGACAAAAAAAATGAAATAGACTTCCTGATGAATCAAGTTATCCAATAGATGGCAGTCTAGTCTTTGTGATAAAAAAACTTTCTCTTGAAACCAAAGGACAATTTGGGGTAAATTTCTGTTTCAATTGCGGGCTGTCAAGTGAGGGGAAAAAAATAGGATTTTTTTTTGTTTTGTTTTAAATTGTGGCATTATAGGAAAGCACAGAAGAATGAGTTGTTTCCTAATAAGACTTCTGTCAGGTCTACTTGATACAATCACAGTTTTATTTCTTGCAATTGTTATTATTCTCTCTAATCAGGCTTAAAATGTATAGCCTGAACAATTCTAAATGATCACTGATTTCTGAATATAAAAGAATCCTGTTTCTTCTACTGAGCAAAAAGGTAGGAAGAGCAAATATCAATAGCTTTTAAAATGAAATTATAAACAATGTCTGTGTTCATATTAATGATTTTAAATTGATATAGAGTTAAAAATAAATCTTCTACGAAATTGAATAAATTGATGTTTTTGCTATTGCCTGTGGATTATGAAGGGAAATCCAACCCTATATGTACTATGTGAACAGGCAAATATATTCTGACCAAGTCTAAATAGAATGAGTTACTTAATAGATACATGTGTGCATGCACACACACACATACACACACAAACACACACAAACACACTAAGAAAATAATTTCATGATGATAACTCTACTCACACTCAAATTTTACTTGAAAAGAATTAGAATTGTGAATCATGAAGAATATGAGACTATTTCCAGACATCTACAGTTTAAAACCTAAAATCCAAAGTCCCAGAGAAACAATGTTGATCACATTTTAGGACATACTTTAAAACAAGTAGCATTAAATATTGTTGTTGTTATTCTTTAAATTCTTTAAAATCCATTAAAAAATAACCTTGTTTCTCATCTCCTCTTTTTTTCCATCATATGTTTCTTTTCCTAGAATGCTTTCATTTGGCATTTTTCTTAATGTACATAATCCATCATTTTGTAAGCAAAGAACATGAATATGTATGTTTTCATCATTGACATTGTGATGCAATAGTTTCTGCAGTTGAAGAACACTAAAATATGATTAGGATGCTCCAAAGAAAAGGATCATGGTATGGATCCATTTGGTCAAGGTTCATGAGGAAGCAAGAGGAAAGGAAATGAAGCTACAAGTTCTGGCAAAAGTAAATAGAGTAAGAGATGCCTACAGGGTCCCTTCAGCTAAATGAAATATAGACTGCCCAAAGAACAAGCTAAAGGTTTGGAAATCATGAGCCTATTTTTTTTTAAATTGCATGACAAACTAAAAAAGATTGAGCAAAAGCCTTAGATTCAGGTGGAGGGCTGTTTAGAGGTATATATGTGCCTATGTAAGGGGGGGAATATAAATCTTATAAAGATTTTTTCCTTTTTATAATTGTATAAAAGATGTGAATATTTTTGTGATATATCAGCAATAATCACTACACTGCTCAGCAAATATTCCAAATGATACACATTATATTCCCCTCCCCACCACTTACAGGCAAAATTGAATAGCTAGAATGTAAAATTTTTATCAATTGCACTATTAATCAATAGGAGGTCAAATTCATCCAGATGAGTAAAACCTTAAATGATTCATGTTCCAGGAAAGCTGCTAGGCAGAATACTTCTTTAAATCTTCTCCTGTGCCTTTTACTTAGAGCCCCTATTGCCACGGGTCTCCATCTCACAAAAGCTCACTTCCTAGGAAATAATCTGCTTGCCAAGTCAAAAAAATCAGTGAATTTTCCTCAAGATGGCTCTGATAAAAAGGGGGCACTGGCACACATCCCAAGAAAATAATTTCTCCATAGAGGTTACTTTGTAGGGGGAACCATAGCAAAAAATAAAATCCCACCCCATAAATGTTATAATATCAGCATTCTGTTTAGCCTATATAACATAAGGGCCAGCCTGTTATGCAGTTCTTGGTAGATTATTTCAATTCACTTAATGACTGCTTTAGGAAAAGTACTGGCCTAGGTCCTAAAGGAGACTTTGGGTTTGACAAATCCCTAATATTATGAAGCACAACAACAACAACAACAAAAGAGAACAAAATAAACAAACCAAAAACCCATAGAAACCAAATATCAAGAATATTAAAAATACAAAAGCAGTTAATAATCATAATTTCCACTTCAGGCTCCATAAACTATTTAGGGACGTTATTTCTCTTTATTTTCAGGGCAAATGAAATGCTACACTCATTTTGCAGAGGGAGAAACTGATTTCTATAGAAGTTAGTTGATTTGCTTTTGATCATACAAATTCAGCTTGCTATTCCTGATTCTAAGTCCATAACTTTATCTCTTCCATCAGACTGCATCTACCTCCAAATCTTCTAGAATTTTCACACTCTATGCTGATTATTCAAATTTTCTTGCAAGAACAATTACAAATACAGAAATAAGCTGAGATATAAATTTCTTCTCCCTCCCCACCCCCATTCCCTAAATATCAAAAGGTCTGCAAAGAATTAAATGAGGATGCTTTCCTCTTATATCTGATTAAGTAATAAGAACTTAGTACACAAGACAAGTAAGGGAAAACAAATAAAAACAAGCAAACCAAAAAACCTGATGCCCTCCAAAAAAGTCACCTTGGGAAGCTGAACACATTTTTCTAATGTTGCCACTCTTGTTAATAACATTCTTGGGACTTGTCTTTTGAAATAACCTTCAAGGCTACATGGAACTTAGTTTCATTACTTTCTATTCAATCCTTGTTTAGACCCAAAACAGTATTGCTTTATTTATTCACCCATATTAGTCCCCAACCTTGGTTCAAAATGCCTTTTAGCTGTTTCCAAATTCACACGCACCTTCAAAGGTCAATGAATTAGTAGTATAAGTCAGAAAAAATTCAACCTCAGCTCTAAAACAAAAGGGGGGGAGAGAAAATTTAGCTATTATTTCCTGATTTTTAACATGTCGTATCTTACCTAGGTATCTTAACAATGGTGTTCTTTCTTGCTGGAATATACATCTCTGCCTTTTAGCATCTATTTCTTAGGGTTGTTATAAGGCTTAAATGTAATATTATTTGCAAAGTGTTTAACACAGTTTGGCATATAGTAGGTACTTAATAAATGCTCATCTTCCCCTCTTAAAGTAGTTATTCTGGGCTCAGGGTCAGAACCATCTCTTAAAGAAAGCTTTCCTGTTCTCCTAAGTTGTTCATACTTAGTTACCACTTAAGTAGTCATATATTTACTTATCTGTGTATCTTCTGCATGACTTCAGCTGAATGTAAAATCTTTGTTGGTAGGGAGAAATCTTTATTTTGTTTTTGCATCTTAACAGAATCTCTTACACATAGAAATTATTTAATAAGTGCTTGTTGGATAGGATTGCCAGGATCATTCAAAGAAATCTATAATCTCTCTAGGAAATTACCATGAAACGAACATAAATATTCTTTTGGCTAAATTAGTTCTTTTCTTATCAGAAAGTTCCTTTGCTTTAAAATAATCAGTCATGTTTCTTCATAATCATAGCAGAAATAGCCCTTAGTATAGATCTAAGATTTCTCAATTGATAATGCATAGAGTATAAACCAATTTGTCAAATTTAAAATGCATGTTTCTTGAACACTATATATTAGGAAAAAGTTTCCAAATGTTTGAGATCATCCAGCCATTTGCAGTATTGTATCTATAAGTATGTATATATACATCAGGACATTAAATGAAAGCATCTATCCTAATATTCCTTTCCTAATATTATGGATAGGTAACATCCACATCTGTGAACCTATAGGGACCATAGGCAAGGAATCTAATACCTGAAAAGTCTAAATAACTTATTTAGTCTCATGATAGTTAAGTGGCAGGGTCAGCATGTGCCTCATGTATAAAGGGTACAATAAAGAAAAAAATTAGCATGTCTGCTTGGTTTCTTTTTTCTCTGATCTTTTCCAACTCCACTGATCATGAGTGATCCCTAAATTTATCTCCAATGTCTCAAATTGGTATCAATAAGGAGAGGTGAACAATTACATTACTTTTCACAGCTACATCCCCTGTATCTATATAACACATATTCCTAATTGAAAGAATAAATAAACGAACAGAACCTTCAGACAAAGAAGCTTAAAACCCCACAATTTTTCAGTACTCATTAAACTGGAATCTCCTTTTTTTCTTGATATTGAGTTGTGTCCAACTCTCCTGACTATGCAGGGACTTCTTGGTAAAGAAAATAGAGTGATCTGTTATGTCCTCATAAATTCATTTTATAGATGTTTTTCTTAGAGGCATATCTTGGTAACTCCTCACATATGACACTATGAGCTCTGCACAGGAAAGACATTATTATATGATTCTGGAATAGTTAATCCTGGTCTGAGATTTTAACTTTTTCTATCTGTTAAATCTTTTAGTATTTTAGGTTGTCTGTAGAAATTATTGATATATATGTTCTATTATCAGAAGTCTTTTGAGATTTTACATTTTAAAAAGTTGGCAGAATCATAAGGTTCTACTTCAGGGATTCTCTTTTCCCTGTAGCATAAAGAACAAACTTTGCAATCTGTCACTTAAGAGCATTTGTATACTGACTCCTGCTTCTCTTTCAAGTTTATTCTCACCTCCACATTCAACCTTCAAGCTTTCTATTTTCCAAACAAAGTTCCATATTAGTTATTTTGCAGATTGGATTATTATCTATTCTCTGATCTCATGTTATTATCTTCAAATATTGAGCAAACTTTCTACCCAGAATACGATGGCTTCTATCTTTGCCTTCATTGAAGGGCAGTCTCAGGTACCACTTCTTAAATGAAGTATTCTATGTTCCCTTCCCTATCTCAAACAGTGTTACGACAAAGAATTCCCTTATTCGTGTTCCTCAGAGCATTATATCTAGATTTTAATTTAGCACTATCATAAACTATTTGATATTAAGATTATTTGTATACATATCATACCATCCAATAAAATGCAGCTTCTTTAAGGGTAAGAAGTATAGTGTTTTGCACACTATTATTCCCAATGTCTACCATAAGTCTGAATAAATAATTGTTTGATGCCCAGGAACTTGCCTGTTTTGCACTGGACACCATCCATCTGGAATTCACTAGGATCCTAACAAAATATTTTATTCTTTTTGAGGAAATTTTTATTTTTTTCTCTCTTACAGAATTCAATTTAAATGTGAATTACTTCTACCACCAGGAAAAAAATCAAAGTGATTACTTGCCTTTCATATTTTTGTATGGTACAGGAAGTACAGTGCATAAAAGCAAACTGAATTGTAAATTCAGAAGATATGAATTCCAGTTCTGACTCTCACAAGTCTTAACTTTTTTAATTTAGGTTAAATATTATTTTTTCCTTTTCTTACAGTTTTCTCACTTCTAAAATTAGAGGGTCAAATAATATACTATCTAAGATTCCTTGTAGTTTTGAATCCTATATTCATAAATTATTTATTCCTTTAAATAATATATTTATTTTACACTATTGTTAGATGAATCTTCTCATGAAAATGGTACAACATTTTATTTAAAAAAATGAAAAAGTTTCCAAAATACAGAAAGGGAAAAGAGTGGTGAAAACAGCATTTCTTATACGGAAAAATGTACATGAAATTTTAGTCACCATATCAAGTACTCCCTTGGTATGTTATATTCATGTTTATTTTATACTAAATATCTGTATTTCCAATATTTTCCATTTGCATTAACAGTCTAAGATCTTTATGTACTTATCATTGAGTAATCATACTGCGTACTCGTTGTTAGGTAAACTTTTTTGTTATTGCAAGGTATAAATTTTTGGAACAATTAAAACCATGAATCCTTGGCCATAATAGAAATTACTACCAAGAAAAAAAGATCTATCATTTAAAGCATCATAATATTTTTCTTGCCATCCCAAATTTTCCACAAATCACAAAATACTGTGGTGAGTTATTTAAAGCAAAACAAAAAATCTAATAGCATTCTGACTTTAAAAATATTCTTGAGGGATGAGGAAATGGTTCAAGGTAAAGTTAATACATTCATAGCTAAGTAAAATGTAGTTTGCTAAATTGCCTTCATAAGGTTCTAATTTGTCTTCTATTTATGCTTATAATAAAACAAAATAATTTTTACTTGGAGAGTATGAAGAAATCTCTTAAAAAGAAACAAACAAAAAACAGAACACCACATTAATGATTTGAACAAATCATTTATTCTCCCATGTATGGTAGTTTAAAGAGCATTGGATGTGAATTCAAAACAAACTTGGGTTCATATCCTTATTTTAAAACATGTTAATGTGTGATCCTGGGCAAGGCACTTCATCTCTCTTTGTTGGTTTCAATTTCTTTGTCAAAAAACAGGACAATATTCATAGCACCAATCTCATGGAGTTGTGGCAAAAGTATTGTAGAAAACATACTGTGCTACACAAATGGGAGTTGTTACTAATCTTAAAGTTGATTTCATTTAAGAAAAAGAATTGCAACTCAGGTATAATATACTTTCAAAGTTCCCACAAGTGACTAGCCTTTTCACTGACATATATATATATGTATATATATATACATATATATTAGCCAAAGCATCAAAAAGTTTCTTGTTTCTTCTCAAATTTGCTCTGTATATTCAAAAGACTCAGAGCATAGAGGATATATTGTAGAGTAACATGATTTATTTCTCCACCTACCAGTTTTGTGGGGTTTTTTTGGGGGGTGACCATATTCTGAGTTTCAACCTCCTGAGTTTGCAGCTAGACATTCTTTTTTTTTTTTAAATTTTATTTTATTGTTAATAGGCTGAGTCACCAGGACTGGGATTTTGTTCTAATTGTTATTGGGCTTTCCCAATCCGTGGATTGGATTAATGACCCCCTAAATCCAGAATTAGGAGCAATAAAGAAGAGTGTTAAAGCAGAATTTTGATTGCTTAACATATAAAGGATACTTATAACTTCTTCTATTCTTTAAAAGACATCTTAGATGAGTCTAAAACAAAACTAAGGAAAACAACATAAAAATAAATCATCTGACAAAACTTAGTTAAACTAGTTTTTAGACAACAGATACACAATGTCAGTGTCATAATCTATTTTTCTCAGAATTTTCAGAAAAAAGGAAATATCTTCCAAAACTTTCCTTTTCTTGGGCCAGTCTTACAAAATTCAACATACTGCCATTACACAAAGAGACCATGGAAGAAAATTGTCTTTCTCTACATAGACCTATCTAATTGGATAACATTTGAGTAAAAAAAGAGCAAAGAAAAAAGTATGTTTGTTTTGTTTTTTTTCCCCCAAAATACCCAGAAAACTTTAAGGCAAATAGAAAAATAAGTTTGCAATTATAGCCCAAACAATCTTAACTTAGTAACAATGCAAAGAAGTATTTGTCACCCATTCTGAACACAGACACTCCTTACTACAATATAGAGTTTAGTTGATTCATGTAATTGTTTTCCAACAACATGCCAAAAAGAATCTTTAATAGGTAGGTGCCTTCAATTAATTTTTATTAAATAAATTATATTCATTGAATGCTCAAGTTCAACAAATGTGAGAATTTCAGAATAGAAAAGTGGATATCAGAATTTTAGGATTAGACCCACACCTCAGAAGTAATTCAAAATTCAATTAAGACAACCACATCATTTTATACAAGAAGGAAAAGATCCAGGAAGATTGAATTTTATTAAACTAATCTATTTTGTTGCTCAACTTTTCTGTCTTTTAGCCAGTATCCAATAGTTAAGATGATTTGTATTTTGCATTGTCTTTTGAGATCTGGCACTACCAAAGTTCCATTCTTTTATTTCCTTTAATATTTTAACATTTTTCTTCCTCTAGATGATTCCCATTATTTTTTCTAGGTATATGGATAAGTCATTTATTAATATGTCACTATAATTATGAATCTCTAAAGTAAGTGGTATTATTTTATTATCATGGCACAGTGTACCCAAGGGTAATTATTATTGAACCAATTGTGTTGGTCTGTCTTTATAGTTGTAAGAAATGAGGCTGAATTCATATAGCTCCTACAATTATCTTGGGAGTTGTGGACTCCCAGAAGTTTTATACATGGTATAGTTATTTTGAAAGATTTTCATTTTCTATAGTTCCTTGTTGAATTCTGTTGGTAACATATGAGAAGGTCAGTGATTATGTGGGCTTGTGTTAAATCCTGCTGCTTTCCTGAAGTCATTGCTTGAATTAATATTTATCTGAATTTTTAAGCATTTTCTATGTAAATCACTGTAATTTTTAAAAAAAGTTTCTTTACTTATACTTATTAACTTTATTTTTGTTTATGTCTTATTGCTATCACAAGTTTTACTAGAAATATATTTAATCCTGGTTGGTGATGATTATCACCCTTGTTTTACATTTGAGATTATTGCTGTGGTCCCTAAGAGCATCTGCAGTATAGATAGTGCTAACTTTTGGTTTGGATACATACTGCTATTTACCCTATTAAGTGATGACTCATGTATTTATATTCTTCTTTATGTTTTTAATATGAGAGTTGTATTTTGCCAAAGGCATTTTTTGCAAGTAATTGTTTTGATTATGAATATAGTATATTGTGATCATGCTTTCTCTATTACATTGAATCAACCTTTAATTCTTCATATAAATCCAAGCTGAGGGAGATAGTGCCAAGATAGTGGGGTGCAATTAGCAACTGAGCTGACCTCTCCTAAAATTTCCCTTCAACCACTTTAAAACAATACCTCAAATCTAATTCTGGAGTGGCAGAATCAACAAAAGGTTGAAGCGAGACTTTTGTTTCAGTCCCAGATAATTTAGGAGGTTAGAAGAAGAGATCTGTGACTCTGAGGTGATGATTGATCCAGAGCTCAATACACCCTAAGGTAATATCAGAAGTAGGCCCCAAAAGGAGCTTTAATATTGATATTGGCAGTTTAGGGAGTTCTCAGCCCACAGAAGGCAATGTGGTTGAAGAAATAGTAAGAAAGTGGAGAGGACAATCAAGACCTACCAATGGGTTCAGGATCACACAAGATTGTTTCTAAGAACATTTTGCATCTATGCCCAAAGCCTGATAAAACTGTGCATAAAATAGTCTTGGACCTGGGTATATCACTAAAAGGATTGTATAGGAAAATAAATAAATAAATAAAGGGTAAAGGGACCTATCTATATAAAACTATATCACTAATTTTATAATAGTAAAGATTTGATAATTGAGGAATTAATAAACAAAGGGAGGTACATGATTGCAATAGAATATTATTGTACTTTAAGAAATGATAAGTAGAATGCTTCCAGAAAATAACTTTGGAAAGGCTTATATGAATTCATGCAAAGTGAAGTGAGCAGAACTAGACCATTGTACAAAATAATAACAATATCGTAAGGATGATCACCTGTAAAAAAATTTACTACCTGTGATGAAACAACAATTCAGAATAATTCCAAAGGACCTATTTTGAACTCTAAATGCAAATTGAAGCATCATTTAATTTTTTGTTTTTTGTTTCATTTTTGTCTGTGTATTCTTTTGTAACATGCCTAATATGGAAATATGTTTTGTGAAATTTCATGTGTAAAATCATTTTGCTTACCTTTTTCAGGACAGAGAAGGGACTAAAGGGAGGGATGAAATTTTAATTTATGATTTTTTAAATGTGTAGATGGGAAACATTTAATTAAATGAATAGCAATATTTATTTTAAAAACTTATGCCTAGGAATTTGGATCTGGTAACAAAGATCAGGGAACATCCAGTATTATAAATGGCAACTTTATTTGAAATGGCCAGAAAATGGCATGAAGAGTTAGGTCAAGATAAGGTCAAATAGTAACTCTGCTCAAGGAAAGAGTGCAGATCACAATGGAATTAAGATTGAAAAGAAGTAAAAGAAAGAAGAAGAAGAAGAGCAGGAAGAGGAAGAGGAAGAGAAAAAGGAAGAAGAAGAGAAAGGGGAAGAAGAAGAGAAAGAGGAAGAAGAAGAGAAGAAAAAGTAAGAAGAAGAAGAGGAAGAAGAAGAACAACAACAACAACAGCAAACAAAACATGAAAAAGAAGTTGGCATAACTGGAAAATGGATATGAAGTGACAAGGAGCCCTGATTTCAGGCAATGTAAGATGAAAATCATATGTTAGAGTCTATTTAAACGTGTCTAAATATTTGCATCTGAATATTATTTAAAATGCAATGGACAAGTGCATGATGGATTTGCAAAACATTACAATTGTGTAATTCAAAAAATTACAAAGACCAGGAATCATTAAAGTTATCAAAGAAAAGGTGATAAGGAGGTCATGTGGTAATAGTGAAGGAAAACTGAAGCATAGTCCATATAATTAATATGGTGGGGAGGGGGAGATAAGTTAGGAAGGTCCATAGCACATTCATTGGAGATGCTGGGATGAATTTATGGAAGAGAAAGAGTCACATAGCATGGAAAGCAATAGATGGAAAGGAATATCCACATAAAGGTGACATAGCTACTTGAATATTGAAAAGAAATAATTGAAAAGAATTTTTTTTTTTTTTGCTTTTTTGCTGAGGCAGTTGAGGTTAAGTGACTTGCCCAGGGTCACACAGCTAGGGAATGTTATGTGTCTGAGACCAGATTTGAACTCAGGTCTTCCTGACTTCAGGGCTGGTGCTCTATCCACCGCACCACCTAGCTGCCCCGAAAAGAAAATTTTAAGTCTTCTACCAAGTGCTTATCATTCAGATGACTAGCTGGCATTTTTCAAAATCCAATTTTGCATATAATTTTAAAATTGGTATGTAATTATTGAAATAAAATCTATATGCTCTAGATACATGTGAATATCTATAAGAAAGTCTAAATCTATAAGCAACACACACACATACAAGTCAATTTTGTTATTTTATGGAGACAAGTCATATGCTACATTTTAAAATTTATTGCATAGCACAGAGGTGCTTGCTTACAGAGGAAAAAAAATTGACTACAAGAGAGGGAGAGTGGAACAGGGGCATCTATCTGCAACCTTATACCAATCAAAGGGAAATATAAAGTATTTCAAATTTCTAAGTGGAAAGGCATTATATAAATAGATACAAAGCACAGTCTGGGGTTTGAGCTGACCCTGAACCAGGTGTTAATTTCCAAAACCATTTCACAAATCACAATTCTAATTCTAATATTTAGGGCATTTTCTTTAAAGGTGATGACAGGTACAAGTACTTCTCCTTTCACTGAAATAAAGCATTATTTTTAGATGCCTGAAGGGCTGACTGCCCGGTCTCACAAACCAACACATATAATCAACTTTGGGAACTTAATAACATTGTTCAAATGAATAGTACTCTAAGAAGTAAGATTAAAGAAAGCCTAGTGCACATAACCACTCACCTCAACTTTGCAATCAGACAGGTAATTATTATTGCTCAGGATAGCATAGTCCAGCAATTATAAAATTTAAATATTAATTTTAGAACTCTTAATTAAAACAACCTCAATGGTTCTATTAAAATGAGTGCCAAAAATATCTTAGCAGACTACTTCTAACTAATATTAAGGATCTAAGTAGATTTTTTTTTCATTTCATTCAAAATAGAATTCTGTTTGCCCAATTTTGAGAATGAATTTGGAATATTTTTCTTGGTTGGTTTGATTGGATTTAAGAGAGTAAAATAAAGATATCAACAGAAAATATGAAATATTGTATTTATTCAGTTTATATTCCGCATTCTGTTATTACCCATTACTTCCAAATATCCACAGTATTTATTTTTGAAAGATGCACAAAATAACATATAACCTAACATTTATATTCAGATGTTTACATAACATATGCAAACTGTTCTACTACTTATTTAAATGTATATTAACTTTGCTTTAATATTAAGCAATATGATTCTATTCCTTGAAAAGTTGTAGCTATTACTGCACCTTAAATAGCAAGTGTTTTTTACAGGGCTTTTGTCACATTTATAGATCCACTAAAATGGGAACATGATAGGAATTCCTAGGAAAACATTTGAATATACTTAGGTTTTCTGATATCTAAATGTCTCTTGATGTTTGAGTAAAACTCATTTAGCAATTATGATAAAAGCATCTGTGTCCTTAATAGTATGTATGACATTAAATTGAATTATATACACACATAGATATTAAACATATCCATGCATGCACACACATATACACATACATACATACAGTACAATACTATCTATCTATCTATTCTAGATACAAGCTAGAAAAAATATCTGTATTCAAATAGAAGATTTTTACAGGTAAACTCTTTTAAATGATGAAAGGGGTTGATTCGGTGGGGGCACCTTTTAAGTCCAGAGTATCTTTTAAAGCCTAAGGCAGCAAAAATACTACTAAATATAACATTTGACATTTTGTTTGTATCTCAGGAACATCTTGTTGAAATTTTAATTTACACCTTCATGTCTGCTTGGAAGCCAATAAATGGTAGAGACACCTTTGGAGGCACCATGAGTACCAAGCAAGGTGCCTGATTCTCTCAGTCAGGTGACTCAGAATAATTCGCTCAGCAGATAATCTATTATTTTGTTCACTTAGATAAGTTGTGTCACATTATGACGTATTTCTACAGGTGTGTGCAAATACCGATGAAATCGCTTTGATGTGTCTATTCATCAAATTCTTGTGTGAGTGCCATCAGTCAAATAACATGAGGCTTCATAAACCATATCTCTTTGATCCAGATTTCATTTGGCAACACTTCCTTCTTTTTGTCTCTTGTAAGCATTTTGTCAGGTCACGTTTGCTCTGGTTCTTATTTTAGGAAGCATTCTTTGTCCAAGTGATTAAAGAAAACTGGCAGGTAAGCCATGATTCAAGCTTGGGAATTGAATAAAACTCTCATTATTAATGGAGAGAATGATTACTCCACAATCAATAACTGGGTTAGGGGTGGTGAACTCTTCTCTCCTCTTACCAACTCTACTCCTCAGCTAGATGTAGAAACTCTAAATGATTAATCATTTCTCTTCATCAATAAAGAGTGTCTCATACAAATGCCCAGGCTTAAATTCCAGGCTATATTCATATTTTAATAATTTGACACCTAGAATATGTTATACTGTGACTTTTTTTCAATTTCTATTCTATTACTAAATTGTAGAGAAGGTTGATATCCACAATTTAGTGTTCAGTTGTTCATGGATGGGAGTTGGACAAAGAGAAAATGACTCCTGAATTGATGCTGTCATCCATAGTGCTTGGATGAATTCAGGAAGCAATTCCCAAATCTATTGCATAAGTGGATGTGAGCAGAAAAGCAGTCAGTGTTAATTACTCCTTGTGGACATCAGATTCTTCTTTTCCTAGCTATGTATCCTCCCCATTGTCATTAAACCATTAAATCATTGATGCTTCTTTCTGCTTATCTATCTATCCATCCCTCCATCCATCACTCCATCCATCTAGCTATCCATCTATCCATCTTTCTCATTCTCTTATTCTCTCTCTCCCTCTTCCTCTCTCTCTTTTTCTTTCTTTCTCTCTTATTTTCTTTCCCTATCTCTTACTTTCTCTCTCTCTTATTTTCTCTTCTTATCTCTGGTCCTTTCATCCTCAAACAATGTCTTCTGTTCTCTCCACCCCTCAAAAAATAGTGCTGCCTGGCTATAAAATTCCCTCCAAAAGCAAAAAACTTATAGAAGATTAGGTAAAGAAGTTCATGTTTAACAAGATTGCTTTTCCTTCTGGTGTACCCATCTCTTTCAAATTCCCTGACCTTACATCAGTCATCTCTTTCACAGTTGGGCACTACCCCAGGATCCTTGCTGTAGGCATTATGGCAACATTCTAGTTGACAAAAATAATCAATAAAAGTGAATAAGACTGATGGATTGATTTAGGTTGGATTGCTAGGGGAGCCAAACTTGGTGAAGTTATGTCAGCCCTTTGGATTTGGAATACTGGTGATCAGGTTCAGAGGAAACTTGCTTATAATCTACTTATTTTATCTGTACAGGAAATAAATGCATTGATTTACAAGGACCATATCAGGCAGCATGACATAGTGCACAAGTCACTGGACTTGGAGTGCATATTTGCTCAACTGTAATATAAGGTATTTGTACCATGGTGGAAATTAAGGTTCCTTCCAGCTCTAAATCTCCCTTTATGTACTGAAAAACATTCTTGTCCTTAGGAAATCTCTTTTTAGATCCTAGGATTTGTCTGTAGTCATGCTGCATGTCCTAATATTTATCATCTTTAAAATTATAATCATTTAATAAGATAAGAAAAGCTGTCAGTATTAAACAGGTAAAATTTGTATGGGCTGGCTGCAGTTCTGAATGTATTTCATTATAGTTGAACATATCTACCAAGAAGTAGATCAAAATAGAAAGCACTCTTAGAAAAGAATAAGAAATGAATCTAAAACTCCTTCTAGGAATTGTTTGTTCTATATAGAATGGAAGAGAAATTGTGTTTAATAAAATGCTTGGTATTAAATGCATGCTGTTTTTAGATTATTCGTGATATTTTTTTTTATTCTTTATGAACAGATTTCTTTTTGTTTTGATGTGAAACTTTCTTTTCATATTTCAGAAACCATTCTTTAAGATATCTACGTCATAGCATTTAAACCAGAAAGTGATCTGGTACATAAAAAAATCAATTTTTTTTCAACTTACACATAAGGAAACTGAGTCACAGAGTGATTATATAATGTGTCCAAGTTTACAACAGTAGCAAAGCTGAGATTTAAAAATGAATTTTCTGACTCAAAATCTTATCTTTCCATTGTTTTATAGCTTTTCTCCTCATCTCAGTGTATGTTTGTTCCAAATCACTATCGTTCCATATTAATTATATTGCCTTTTACTTTAGAATAAAATGCCCCAGAAAAAAATGCTGAAGAAATGATGAAGTCAAAAGGTGGTAAATCTTGAAATGACAGTACCCAAAATACTAGCAGTGTAATGCTTTTGCACAGAAGTAGGAAAGAAGCAGCAGAAAATACATTTTAAATTAAGCACTTTCTGTCAATGTCAAAATCCTTTCCACTTTTTTTTTGACAAGGCATGTCTCTTAAGGACATAATGTAAAAATTAAATGAGAAAATGTCCAGTATTTTCTTGAGTTTCTAGGACTAGAGAATGTCACACAAAATTCACCATCTGTGGGTCAGGGAGGTAGGTTTTTTTTGGATGCTAAAAGAGATGTCACTCTCAATTTTGATCCTTCAGAGATCGTGGTGATCCATGATTCACAACCATACAGCTTTCCCAGGAGACTACTAGTGTTAAAAAGATGGATTTTTTATATCAGAGAGCAAGTTGGAATCACAAAAGCACAGAACAGTTTCATGAATGTAATCCAGCCTGCTTACTTCTTCCTGTTCAGTCTGGGTCACAGTTTATTATGTATCTGCCATGCCTCTATGAGATATTTTTCTGAGGAATAAACTCAATGGGTTTCTTTGCTAATTGCATGCCATTTCTGGACAATAGTCATCAGTATGATTTACTGAGTTTAGATTATTTATATTGTAATGTCATGAGAAAGATAAAAGTACTCTAAGACTTGATGGAATTAGTGACAAAATTAGTCACACACACATAAAGACAAAGAGAGACAGACAGAGAGAGAGGGGGGGGGGAGAGATTTGGGTGACCCAAAAATCAAAATAAAAATACTCAATTGACTAATGCAGAATATGGCATAATTTCAGTAAATACCAGTGTAAGCAAGCTGTAGGATATCTATCTGTTTTTATTTATGGATATGTCTGTGGTTTGTATGTATGTGCTTGTGTGTATATGTGTGTATAAATACATTTTATTTTGCAAGAAATATATCATTACAAAAATAAATGGATATGAGCTATAGTGACAACCATAATTCATTACTTAATAGTTTATCCTTCACTAACATTTATATAAAGATTTATAGTTCATCACTAAAATTTATAAACTATAGAGTATCTTTTATTATCCTTAATTTGATGTCTCCTTGCATCTTTAAGATAATGGAATTCTCAAGATTGTGTCAGTAGAGTCTAAGCCTACAAATTTGGAAGACTATGGATCCAGGTACAGACTTTATGTTCCTCATAAGGAGTCCACCCTAAGTTAATCTGATGAAGCTTATCATGACTTTGAACAAAAATTGATGAATTTTTCAGGAACAACAAGTAATAATTCAGTTTACTCAAGCACAAAGTGGCTATGACCTGTGCCACAGAAGGCAGATACCATTGCAAACAAAATCAAAGATAACTGATAAATTTAATTTTATTTAGAGACTTATGATTTGATTGATAAAAGATTGATGAGAAAAACTCTACCGAAGCAGATCATAAAGTACTTCCAGTCTATTTTTAAAGAGTTTCTTGGGAAATTGATAAATTAAAAAACACATTCCAGACCACATAATCAGTATGAATCAGAAGTAGGATTTTACCTCCGTTCTTATTAACTTAGAGTTAAGCTTTCTAGCTACTATTTCAGAGAGATTAACCAACATTTAAGTCATAATATTTTAAGAAACATTTTGGTAGTGTGGATATCATTTCTATTTTAATACTAGGATATTAAGACAGAGAAAGCTTTCCAGTAGAACTGGATAGAACTCCCACAGCACAAACTGGAAGTTTTACAAGGAAGAAAGTGTTGGTTCAGATTTAAGAAATTTTGAAATATGATTGTCTCCAAATGGATTGTCAATTTAAGGTATTTGGATGAGAAAAAAATATTAATATGTTTTTAATATTTTGGCAGACAGTGCTTGAAACCTTGGAAAACTCTTCAGTGGTTGATTTTAACCTTTTAAATGGCATTTTAATCTATTTTTTAAATGATTTAAACTTCATTAATAGGAGACACATGGATATCTTTTTAATCAGAAAGAATTGTTCATTTGAGCCCTTACTGTAAATGACCCTGCTCATATTCAGGTCTCAAACAAGGATGATGGGAGCCAACAATGGGATATTTAGGAAGATAAGCATAGCTCAAAACCCCCAAGAAGGGATTAACAGCTATTTTCAGGACAGTTTCTAAGCTATCTACTGAAGTCCTAAAAACTTATTTTATACTTGCTTTCCAAAAGCAACCACAGTTGGTTCCCATGTCCACCTGTCTTAGGGCAAAATTAACCCAAACTGCCTCTAGATTCCACTACAACCTCCTTACTATTAACAGTCCTGGCTTGCATTGTAGGAGGGTGGAGGAATAATTTATACTTCCTCAGTTCTACAAGTGTCTTGGCCCAGGAGAGAAGTTAAGAAGTATGTGCAAGGTCACACAGCCAAGCCAGAAGCAAACCCCAGGGCTTCAGATGCAGAGTACAGTGAATTCTCTTTCACTTAGCCTATCCTGGCCTTTCCTATTAGCCAAGAATTTAGATGTAGGTTATTATTCCCCAAGAGGAATACAGACTATTTCATAATTCATAGCAACCATCAAGTGAGAAATCATCCATAAAGGGTCATAGGAAGAGGAGATGACTCGATGTGGTTGGGATTCTCTGATGAGAGATACTGAGGTTACTTTTTGACCTTATAACAATAGAGGAGACAATTGTCTTCCTGGGGTATATATCCATTATACAGGAAACAAACTTCCAAGACTTGTCAGAATGACAATTAACTTCTGATGGTTCACATGGACACAAACTGCATTCTCTAAAGAACTTAGAAAAAAGTATGGCTAAAGTTTACAAAGTCTTTGGCTAAAAACTTCAGAAGAAGAATGAAGTTTTCATCATTGTTACTAATCAAAAGGAAAATTTTTGGAAGAGAAAGGTCGATATCTGAAGGGAATACCTGGTTTAAATAGGTTTGTTTAAAGGATTAGGATTTCTCAGGTGAAGTCCTGCATCACTATCCAACATTTCTACAGATGCCCCATAAGTATCACAACTCAACAGACTCAAAATAAAACTTATTCCTCTAATACACACCTCTTTTAAACTTCATTATTAGTGAGAGAAATTCCTATCCTTCCAGCGAGGCAGATGAGCTTAATTCAGTGTTATCCTGGCTTCCTTATCTGCTTTCACCCCACAGATCCTATCTATTGTTTGATAAATCTAGCTGTTTCTATTTCCACAAAATCTCTCATGTATATCCCCTTTTCTCCTAGTTTGGGATTTCATTATTTCTTTCAAGAACCACTGCAATAATATTCTATTTGTCTTCTTTACCCAAGCCTCTTCCCATCCTAATCCTTTCTCTAACATATTCTCTGATATGTTTAAAGAGTAAATCTGATCTAGTCACATCCACTCCCCTGAACTCAAAAAAAAGGAAGGAAGGAAGGAAGGAAGGAATAAAGGAAGGAAGGAAGGAAGGAAGAAAAAGAAATCTAGTAGCGATATATTAATTCTTTGATCAAATATTAATTATTTGATATATAACTTTCTTAAAAGCTGGTTCCTTTCTATCTATTGAGTTTTCTTACATGTGACTGTACTTCATACACACTATAATCCTGTATCTTTGCCTATTTATTGTGCAGTATAAATGATACATCATCTCCATTCTCGTTACCCTTACATTACTCCCATTTATGTAATGCACTTTCTTCTTTTCTAAACTTCCAGAATTCTTAGTTTTATTCAAGATTCACCTCAAATACAATGATGAATTCCTTCCCTCCAGTTTGTACTCTTACCTCAAATCACCTCATATTTACCTTTTATATATTATTTTTATGAATATAAGTAAGCATTTGTCCCACATTTTAGCATAGGGTTTTTTTTAGGGCATGAATTATTTCATTATTTTTTCTTTCACTTCCAGGACTTGGTAGTGACTGGCACAGAGTACAAATATATGTTAACTGCATGACTTATAAGAAATTTAAAAGCATAGTTACATAATTTTATGCATTATCCAAAAGAAACAGTAAATAGTGAAATAAGGATGGTAGGTAGCATTGTATGTTAAGGAAATATATGAGGAAAATATGTGAGATATATGATAAAAACATATTTGAGAAAAGCCATAACTTGAAGGAAGGGAGCAAATTAGAGAATATTTAGGTAAAGCTATAGAATAAAACATTAACATAATATTGGTCCTAAATTAACTGTAGAGCTCAGGTTCTTAACAATGTAAATTTTGACCCCATATGGGGTCTAACTGAAGTGAAGGTTATGAAAGTATGATTTATTATAAGAAAATGTTTTATTTGTATACCTTTTTTATCTGCCTACATACCCAGAGTTACATGAAAATTTCTCAGGTGAAAAGGGGTCACAAGTGGTAAAAGTTTAAGAAGCCAACTAAAAATATATATAGACCAACTAAAAAATAAGCATAAAAAGCTGATTTTCAGGAAAGCTATCACAAAATCAGCACAGAGACATGATACACAAATCAAAGCAGAAATCTATGATTTATGCATCTTCTGGAAGGCAGTGCTTGAAAAGGAACAAATTACATTGGTCCAGGTACCACAAAACAAGGAAGTGTGGAAGTCAGGAAGAACTGAATTCCAGTCTGATCTAAGATACTTACTAGCTGGGTGATCCTGGGCAAGGCATTTAACTACGTTTCCCCTTATCTGTAACATGTTTCTCCTCTATAAAATAAGAATAATAATCAAACCTACATCCAGAATTTTTGTTTGTTTATTGCTGTAGTTGTTAATATCTGATGAGATAACATTTTGTAAAGTAATTTATAAACCTGAAAGTACTATACAAATACTAATTATTGTTGTTATATTTCCTTTTTATTAATGATAATTTCATTTGTCCAAAAGACAGAATTATATGCAAAGGGAATTTCTATTCTGTACTTAATTTTTAACTATAAAGAACTGCTTGCCTAAGTAAGAAATGATTGAAATTTTCATTGCTGAGTAACAATTCCATGTAAGAATTTGTTAGAGAAAAAGAAGTTGAGAGAACTCTGACATGCATAAATTTTTTTGAATATAGATTTCAAAGGATAAATATAGATAGAGAGCTCATGGATTAAAAATATCTGTGAGAAATCATCCCAAAAGACAGAAAAAGCTCTCCAGAATGAAATTTGGAAGGTCCAAAGACAGAAAATTACAAGGAGGGCACAGAAGAATAGTATAAAGAGTGTGGATTCAGTAAAAAAATAAAACAAACAAACAAACAAACAAAAAACCGCACACAGCAAAATTGATTTGAAAAAATGTACAATAGATAGAGGCAGCAAGTTCAGCTAATAGGATGAATACAAAAGCATGTCAAGCCAAATGACTAGAAGTCAGGAGTGTAAAAGTTCAGAATGAGGGAAAGTAGGAAAAGAAAATTAAGAGAAAGTAAAATTTTAAGTTATATTGAGGAAAAGAAGATGAAAGAAGGGATTGTAGCACTTCTTGGGTTATAATAAAAAATGTAACTGAAGACAATGAGAAGGCAGAGTTGTTCAGTTTGTATTTTACTTCTGCTTTTTGTGACAAGGAAAATGCATCATTAAATAGAAAGGACAAAGCAAAAATGGCTAATAGAAAATTGATATCCAACATAAGTAAAGGGGCAGTAAGAGAACACTGAATTCCTTATTAGAAGTTAAAGTTACCTAGAAAGAAAATGTGGCAGATGGGAATGCTGTCAGTACTTTGTGAAAGATTATGGGGAATGGGAAATATGCTACAGTAGTGAAGCAGGGCAGATGCTTGACCATGTTTCCGAAAAAAAAAAATAACACTACTAAGAGGGGTGGCTAAAATCTCTAGGCTAGTAAACTTGACTTCATTTACTGTAAGGTAATACATTTTCTTAGAGAAAAATTTACTATCTTGTTTAACCTCTTCTGGATTCTTTTCCAGTAATATTATTTTAAAAATATGGTGACCACCACAGAAGATAACATTCCAGAAACCATTGGCTAAATCAGAAAGTAGTTGGATTAACAACTCTTCAGTGTTGGAATCCACATTTCTTCCTGAAACCCAGAATCACATTCGCTTTCTTGGCAGATCATACAAATGAATGAGGTATATTGACCATTGAAGCCCCTAAAATCCCAGAGGTTTTTCAGATGATCTTTTGGCAGCCATGATGTCTTGACTGCATCTGCCCACAAAGTTTTTCCTATAAGGGCTTAATTTCAAACTTTTCATGTTCAAGAAAACACTTAAAATTCATGTCATTTCTCCCATTCACCAACCACACACTAAATATTTGCCTCAACAAAGAACGTCAAAAGTATTCTGTATATTTCATGCATAAATTCAAAGTATTTTTAAATTGGGAGGAATCTTAGAGATCATATACCTCAAATATTTTATTCTGGAGATAAGAAAATTGAAGTTCACAGTAGAAAGTTATTAGTCTCATCACAGAGTTAGCAAGTAGTAGAACAAGTTTCAAATGTTTAACCACCATTCCTAATCACTGCAAAAAACAAAACAAAACAAAAACAATATAATTAGATTTTCATTTTAAGTCTCAGAAGGTAATATCTTAATAATAACATTATACATCTTCCTGGTATTTTTAAAATTATGTTTTCATTTTACTTATGCCCTACAATTTTACCTTTCTTAAAAAAGCATGCATTTAATCTCCCCCCATTCAAATTAGATTTATGAGAGGAAAAAAGGAAAAAAAAGAAATTTCTGTAATTCTGGGATTTCTTTGATTTTCTAATCAAAATGAAATGAAAATGAAAATAAAAAGGTTTATACTTCCAATTATTTGTAATCTCACAATGGTATGAAACTCATATTCATTTATATACAGGAGATTTCAAATAAAAGTTAAGCAATTTTGTGAACAGATGCTCCATTACACATATAATCTTTTGGTTTACTTGTCCAAGAAAAGATCGTGTGCTTTGCAACAACTGCTTGTATAATTTTTGACACCTAATGGAAATATTTGAAAATTTGGTCTATTTGATTATTCAATAAAAAATTGGTGTGCAAACGTAGTCACAATAATGCCCTGTTCCCTAGTCCCTTTCACCTTCCACTACCACTCTGAGGCACAAGTCCAAGAAAGGATATATGGTTATATGCCTTGAAAACTAAAAGCCTCATTTTTACTTTGTTTATATTAGTACTTTCTATTTTTTTGCTAGGAAATTGGGGTCAAGTGACTTGCCTAGGGTCACACAGCTAGGAAGTGTTAATTACTATCTATTTTTCAAAATAAATTCTTACTCTAAACTAGATGCCAAATTATACTGGAAATTCTCACTTTATTTTTAAATTATCTTAATTACATGGAAGAGGCAGTATGGCATACTGGATACAGATCTGGTTTTGAAGGTGAGGTAGGGACCAAAGAGATCAAGAATTTACTAAGCACTTGCTATGTACCAGGCACTATGCTGAGTATTTTACAAATATTTACAAAGAACTCTGGGAGTTATTTATGATTTATGATTTTTTCTCATTTTGCAGTAGAGGAAACTATAGCAAACAGAAGCTAAGTGAAACATCCAAGCTCAAAAAACTGATAAGTATCTGGGCCCAAATCTGAACACAGAACTTTCTGACCCCAGGCTTAATGTTCTATCCATTAAAATACATAATTGATCCTTGGAATCAGAAAGACTTTTATTCAAGTCTCACCTCAGACACATAATGACCTTGTGACTCTGGGTAAATCATGTACCTTCTCAATGTTCCTTGTACCTTCTCTTCTAAAAGAACATATTGATCTGGACTGATACAGAAAATTCCTATCTGGTAAATTTGCTACATCAATGAATTGATAAATACACTAAAACAACAACAACATACAACTATTGAAATCTTACATTGAAGCCTCATCATATTACACAAATAATTCTGGGTCCTACAAATGAGTAAAATCTTAGGTAGGGCAAGCCTTCAATGGTAGAAAAAAAAACTTTGGGAATAACCAGGTGATAGATTATATATCTGTTATTTCTAGATGAGCCCAGGTAGGTTTAGGGAGGCTCAGCACTAGGTAGGTGACTTGAAGCTTGAAACTTATAATGATATGAGATGTAATAAAAGAAGTTGATTTCTTTCATCAGTTCATATTTTTCTGCCTCATTCATTTGAATCTAAGACTCAGCCCCTACTTCTAGTAATCATGCCAATTTATTACCTGTTGCTTTTATCAATCACTGTCAGAATCACAGCATTCTAGAATCTGAAAGTAACAATCTAGTTCAACTCACAAGTGCAAAACAATCTATCAGTACATATTTTTAAATCATATTTTATTTTTTCAAATACATGCAAGATGGTTTTCAACATACACCTTTGCAAAACCTTGTACCACAATATATTTGACAAATAGTCATTAACATTTGTTTGACAAATCCCAATGCATCCCATTCCAATTTTGGGATCATTCTGACAGTTATTTATTTCCATGAAACCAAAATGAGCCTCCTTGAAGCTTACACCTATTGTGTATAACTCTGCCCTCTATAAACAATAGAAAAAATATATAATCTTTCTTCTACACTGTGTACTTCGCATACTTGAAGCAGCTGTCACATACCTCCAAAAGTCTTCTTCAGATTGAATTTCCTATTCTTTCACTTGATCCTCCTCATATGATATAATTTTGAAGTTCTTGAAAATCTTGTTCTTCGGGGTAGCTAGATGGCACAGTGGAGAGAGCACCAGCCCTGAAGTCAGGAAGACCTGAGTTCAAATCTGATCTCAGACACTTAACATTCCCTAGCTGGGCAAGTCACTTAACCCCAATTCCCTCAGCAAAAAACAAAACAAAAACAATCTTTTTCTTCTTCCTCTAGGCATTTTCAGCAGTCCATAACTTATCATGGTACTGCAGATGTGGTCTGTTGAGGGTCCATTGTTCCTCCCTTACTCTTGATAACTGTGCTCTCAGTATAGCCTTATATACTTATACACTAATTTTCTTGGGTGCCTTATCATATTTTTGACACCAAACAAATCTGGAAGGATTGGAGGGGAGGAGGATAATTCAATAAAGGTTGGGTTCACCTGGGTGCCTCATTAAATCATGATTCAGGCCAAGGATTCATAAGTCTTTTAAAGACAAGTTAATAGACTCAGTTATGGTCATGATGTGTTTTCAGTGCAACATTCAGATGGAAATACTTGACGGGAAATCTAAAAAGATGTTACAGATAGACAGATTCAAAAATTATTTGGAGAGGGGTGCAACTCAGTCAAAGGAATGGATGAAATCACCAAGAGAGACATTAAACAGAAGTTGGATATAGGTCAAAACTTGGGGCATAGTGGTGGAAAAGAGAGACATGCTTAAGGAGATTCAGGAAAGTAAGAAGAGAACAATGAATAGTGAAGAAACACAGACACCAAAAAATGGGTATTTATCAAGAAGAAAAATTCCATCTTCTACGTCCAATGCAGGGAAGTGTATGTACATACACAAATTTCCATGTATAGTAATATATAGGACTTTCAGAGAGAGGAAGAGACTATATTTATATCTATATATACATGAGCACTATAACACATATGTAAAATAATAAACAAATTTTATACATAGACATATAAACATCATATATGTATGTTTTAAAACTTATAGAAAGGCACAATATATTGAAAATAGGGATATTATTACCCCAATAGAGCATAAGTATAATAATAAGATCATCTCAATTAATAGTATTTTACAAAAGAAATGCATATTTGTACATATGTTTCTTACAAAAGTCACAATGGCTTTTAATTTCTTCAAAAATGGTACCTAGGGCAGCCTCCATTATCTTACACCTCCTATACCTGCTTGTCCTTTCAAAAATGTCCTCCTTTAGTCACAGAAGGATTAGGTAGGCAGGCAAAGATGGATGATAAACTCAAATTCATTTATTCTATTGAAAACTGGGAAAAATCTTATCTTAGACTTAGTTATATAAGCTCTTTAAGGTTTGCAAAGTTTTACATACATTATTCCATTTGATTTTGATGATTTTTTACATTATTATCCATGGCTTGCATTCCATTTCTGCTTGCATTTTCAGCAGTTATCCCATTCTTTTAGTGCTTAATCAAAATTTAGATAATAATGAAGAACAGCCCCTTTCTGTTTTCCTTAATCAATCAACAACCATTAAGTGTCTATTAGGGGCCAGACACTGTACTAGACTCTAGGGATAAAAATACAAAGAAAGCAACTTTCAACTCTTTTATCTTACTATTTTATAAGCTTCTTTCATTTTTCATATCTGAATAAAATGATAATATTTAAAATAAATTATTACGTTTTTCCATTTAAAATCATTATCAACTTTACATATGTACAGTTTTTTTTCTTTGTTTGTTTTTTTACTGTACAATATATTATCTTTTTCCTAAATGGAATGGGCTGTATGACTTCCCTGTCACTAGAAATACAGTGGAACAGAGCATTAAATTTGGAGTTAAAGGCCCCAACTTCCAATTTTGTTTCTTTCATTTTGGTACTTATATGACATTGGACAAGATATTTAGCTTCAGGCTTCTGTATCTTAATATGTACTTGATATGATTATATTAGATGACCTTCATGATCTAATCCAGCTGTAAATCTATTTTCATTCTTCCTTTCTTACACAGATTTCCATTTTAGCTTTTCTCCTTGAACTCTAGCATTTACTCTGGTAGAGTAAAAGCAGTTTTAAAGACCCAAGCATTTACTTACTCTGAATCTTCTGGAGTACCCTTAATCAGTGACCAAAAGGAGGCACATGGAACAAGAATCAGAACTAGTATTTAAATCCACATCTCCTTAGTTCTATTCAATCCTTCCCTACCCCCATTCCACAACAACAAACTGACCCCAATCCTATGGCTAATATACCTGGTTACTTTTTTGCTCAAAATTTGCATCTTAAGTTTGTGTTTGCTAGGTTACAGGAGGGAGTATTTAAAATATGAGGGCAAGGTCTCTGAGTTGCGAGTTAACATTTCTGCAAAATTAGATAAATCTATTTACCATAATAATTACTTTCAAATTTATAATTTTTAAAATATTACTTCTCAAATAATGGTCACTTTTTATTTTTAGACTAGCAAAAATAAACATTAATTTGCAATATATATAGTATTTTTACATGTGACATTTTCTTATTACTAATTCCTCTTAAGTTTGTTCAATGAGTAAGGATTCAAACTTTCAAATTTCCTCTTGTGGATATTAGCAGAAATACTTTCACAGCCCTCCTAAAACATCTGATTATATTGTCATCACTTTCACTCCTTTCACTTTAACTTCACACATTTTTTTATTCCTCCTACCTACATTTCATGCCTCCACTTTAACTTTCATATAGTCTGCCATATTATATAGCTCGTTTATCAAAACAGTGATACTGACTGGGAAAAAAGCAAACTATAGGCTATTTTACCTCCAAGAATGTCAAAAGCTTTGATTTCTCCCACTGTGTTTCTTTTTGCAGTTTGCTGTGTTCTTTATTTGGTATTTGTTGGAATTTGGGGAAGGGAATGGTAGGATACTACCTCTATAAACATAATTTTTTTTTGAAATTCAAATAAAATGTCTAGGATTATTATTTCACAAGTTGGATATGTTCACTGCTCTGTAACTTAAATATCTACTTCCAAGAGGAGAGTGGATTTTTCGGTCTTTTTGCATGCTGGTCAAAGGGAAACAACATAAGTAGGCTGGATAATCAATATTTTTGCATTAAAATGGGCTAAGAGTATTTTCTCCAGTCAGTTTAGGAGATGAACCCTTGCTACTGGTTCCAGCTCAAACTATCCTAGGACCAAGCTCCTTCAGTTTCTGAAGGCAAATATTAGTCCCACCTTCCTCTTTTGGGGTTCTAAATGGACTCATTGAAATAAAAGGCATTTTCTAATTATTTCAAGAGTCTAATGCCAAGCTATAGACCACAAGAATAGCAACATATGTGGGGTTTAATTGTGAAAGCTGTCATTAGGAAAGGAAATAAAGATGTTACACAGAAAGGGCATGGTGAAAAGAAAAGTTATAATGAGTGAGATAGCAGTACTATTCTATTCATTTAAAAGATACCAGGAGTTCCAAAGATATTGACCAAATATTCTGTTACAAAAATACAAACTTAAACAATGAATCCCCAACTTTTTCTTGACTGCTGGTTATGGTAAGTGGGATTCAGACTTCCGATATTTCAATAATTTTCTAATTGTTCACCTTGTCTTCATTCTTTCTCTTTTCCAATTCAGTCTCCTCAAAACTGTATCACTGTGTTGCTAAAGAAGTGCCAGTGGCTTGTACTTGGCTTTAAGATAAAATACAAACTTTTCTATTTGGTATCTGAAACTTTTCACTATCTGGTTCCAACTTACCTTTCCAGGCTTATTTTACGTGCCTCCCCAGGCAATCTACATTCCAGTCAACCTGGCCAACTAGCTAGTGAATGCCTGAAAACAATAATTTATCTTCCTTTTCTGAGCATTTGTGGATCATTTCCTATAATTTACTCCTTCGACTCTTCCTCACAAAAGTTCTAGTTTCCTTCTTCAGCTCAAATGATATCTCTTGGCTGAGGAAAGCACAATTTTGTTTCCTTCTGTTACTGTTTGCCTTCTTTAGAGATGTATAGATAAATAATTTGACAGATAGATGGATACAGATAGTTATTTTTTGTTTGTTTTTAACGATTCTTGTGCATTCTACTTCTTAAAATGAATATGTTTCTTGAGGATAGGATTGTTTATTTTCTTTTTTTATTTATTAATTTATTTATTTATAGATTGATAGTATCTCTACTACCTAAATTAGTGCCTGTCAGGGATGTGGGAAAGCTGGGACACTGATACATTGTTGGTGGAACTGTGAACGGATCCAACCATTCTGGAGAGCAATTTGGAGCTATGCTCAAAAAGTTATCAAACTGTGCATACCCTTTGACCCAGCAGTGTTTCTATTGGGCCTATATCCCAAAGAGATCTTAGAGGAGGGAAAGGGACCCACCAGTGCAAGAATGTTTGTGGCAGCCCTTTTTGTAGTGGCTAGAAACTGGAAACTGAATGGATGCCCATCAATTGGAGAGTGGCTGAATAAATTATGGTATATGAATGTTATGGAATATTATTGCTCTGTAAGAAACGACCAGCAGGACGATTTCAGAGAGGCCTGGAGGGACTTGCACGAACTGATGCTGAGTGAAATGAGCAGAACCAGGAGATCATTATACACAGCAACAACAAGACTACGTGATGATCAATTAAGATGGACATGGTTCTCTTCAACAATGAAATGTTTGAGGGGGCAGAGCCAAGATGGCGGAGTGAAAAGGTGACTCTCTGCGTCCTCCTCCTATCTTCTCTCAAATCAACAATAAAATAAGCCTCTGCACTGATCTTCAAGTCAACGAACTCAGAAATATTTGGGCACAGCTCTCTGGATAACTTCATATCAGGTTAGTCGGACTCAGACAGAGAGATAAATAGACGACCCCTGTGCAGGCCGGAAGTGAGGGTGGGACTCAGCTCAGCTCATCATGGAAGAAATTCCAAACTCCAAACTCCAAACTCCAAACACCTGGAGTTTATCTGAGGCACGGGGACACTCTGCCCTGATTGGGGACAGGTGCTCTGGCAGACTTGCCTTGTTGAAGGAGTAATTCGGACTTAGTCCTAGCCCCCACCAGCCCAGCACCTTAAGTTAATTCGCCAAATTGCCCCAGGGCAAACTGCTGCAGCAGCTGCTTTTCTAGCCTTAAACAGACCTCCACACTGTCTAAAAAAAAAATTAAGAAGCAAAAGAGAGCTCTCACCATAGACAGCTTTTATCGAGAGAAAGAAGGGCTGACCTCAGATTCTGAGGTTCATTTAGACAAAACCCCAGAGGAGGTTATTAAGGACCATCACTGGTCCCCTTTTCAAAAGGCCTTTCTGGAAGATTGCATAAAGAACCTCAAAAGGGGGGGGGGCAGAGCCAAGATGGTGAACTGCAGACAGCGTCCTCTGTGAGCTCCTGAGACCTTCCCTCAGACCCAGACAAATCGAGCCTCCGAACTGGTTCTGGAGTGAGGGCGCCACCAAACACTTGGACTACAACTCACTCCTATTAACAATCTATTTTGAAAAAACTCCAGAGAAGGTCAGTCTCAGGGAAATTGGCCACTGGTCGCGATCAGACACCAGGACGCCCAGGGCGGAAGTCGGAGTAAGGCAGAGGCAGATTTTAGGCACCCAGGAAGTCCTTGGAGACACTTGGGCCACGTTGCTCTGATTGTGGGCACGTGCTTTGGCAGCTCTACCTTTGATAAAGAGTGGATTGAGAGCAGATGAAAGTGTGATCCTAGTGCGGATCTAGTCATATCAGCCACAGCATGGAAGTCAACTCAGAAAACTGCCCCAGGGCACATTAAAACTGCTGCACAATCCCCTGCTGGTGACTGATACCTCAATTCATTACCATGAGCAAGAAGCAGAAGAGAGCTCTCACCATAGACAGCTTTTATGGAGAAAAAATAGAACAGTCCCGATCCTGAGATTCTGAAAACAATCCCAGATGAAGCCACAAAGGTGGACTTAAGCTGGTCTCCTTTCAGAAGGCTTACCTGGAAGATTGCATTAAGAATCTCAAAAGAGAGCTAGAAGAAGAATGGGGAAATAAGTTGAGATCAGTGCAACAGAGATGTGAAAAACTGGAAAACAGGACTGGTGAATTGGAAAAATAAAACAATTCCCTGAAAAATAAAATTGGTGAATTGGAAAAAAATCACCAATTCACTGGAAAATAAAAATGGTGAATTGGAAACAGACAATAATTCACAGAAAAATAAAATTGGCAAAATGGAAAAAGAATGCACTGAACCAAAAAATTCAATGGGCCAGTTACAAAAGGAGCTAAAAAAGATAACTGAAGGAAATAATACTTAAAAAATTCAAATTGAACAAATAAAAGTAAATGACACAATAAAACTTCAATAATCAGTCAAGCAAAAACAAAAAAATGAAAAAGTAGAAGAAAATATGAAATATCTCCTAGGAAAAACAACTGACTTGGAAAACAGATACAGGAGAGACAATTTAAGGATTATCAGACTCCCTGAAAGCCACAATGAAAAAAAGAACCTGGATGCTATGTTCCAGGAAATCATGAAAGAGAATTGCCCTAATGTTTTAGAATCAGAAAGCAAAAATGGCATTGAAAGAATTCACCGATCATCTTCTGAAAGAGACCCCAAAATTAAAACCCCAAGGAATATCGTGGCCAAATTTCAGGACTATCGCACCAAGGAAAGGATATTGCAAGCAGCTAGAAAGAAACAGTTCAAATACTGAGGAACTGTAATTAGAATTACACAAGATCTGTCAGCTTCCACATTAAAGGATCGAAGGGCCTGGAATCAGATATTCCGAAAAGGCAAAAGAACTTGGATTACAACCAAGAATAAGTTATCCAGCTAGAATGTGCATATTCTTCCAGGGAAGAAGATGGTCATTCAATGATACAGGAGAATCTCACCTATTTCTCATGAAAAGACCACATCTGAACAAAAAATTTGACCTCCAAATACAGATTGCAAGAGAAGCATAAAAAGGTAAAAAGGAAAGGACTCTTGAGAACTATATTTCTACTATAGGTATCCTTAAAAAATGGGGATATAATTCGATTTTTCTTTGATAATAATGGAAAAGAAATTAGACGTGGAAGGGATACCATACTGAAAAGAAAAAAAGGGGGGAGGAGGCAGAATAAAGTAAAACTAAAGGAAGTAAAATAAGGCAAAATCTCATAAAAAGACATAGAAGATCTAATATTATTGAGGGAAAGAAGGGAGGGCGATGAGTATTGTGTAAACCTTACTCTCATTAGATTGGATTCTAAGAGAGTATATCAGACACATTTGGCTTCAAAAAAACGCCTGACTCTCCTTGTGGGAAGGTGGGAAGGAAAGGAGGAAAGGAAAGGGATAGACTAATAGAAGGATTAGGGGAAAGTTATAAAGGAAAGGGAGGGATTCTAAAACGGGGAGGTCTGTTGGTGGGAGGTGGTCATCAAAAATGAAGTACTGGAGTAGGGGAAAGGGAGAGAGGGGAAAGGGAAGAGAAAATCATAACTCTGAGTAAATAAGATGGCAGGGAATACAGATGTAGTTATTTTAACTGTGAATGTGAATGGGATGAACTCTCCCATAAAGCGGAAGCAGATATCAGACTGGATTAAAAACCAGAATCTCACAATGTGTTGTCTACAAGAAACACATCTAAAACATAGTGACACACATAGGATGAAGGTAAAAGGCTGGAGCAGAACCTATTATGCTTCTTGTGAACAAAAAAAAAAAAAGCAGGGGTAGCAATCCTTAGATCAAGTAAAAGCCAAAATAGATCTAATCAAAAGAGATAAGGAAGGAAACTATATTTTATTAAAGGGTACCTTAGATAATGTAGCAATATCTTTTTTTTTTCCAATGGATTCTGTTTATTATCTTTTTTTATATATATAAAGCTTTTTATTTACAAAACATATGAGTGATTTTTCAACATTGACCTTTGCAAAAACTTTTTTTTCCCAAGCTTTTCCCCTCCTTCCCCCCACCCCCACCCCT
>JAJPUD010015716.1:13337-36459 GCA_023553655.1 Myrmecobius fasciatus | reverse complement strand
TTTTTGTTTGACTGATTCTTGAAGTCTTGATGAGTCATTCATTTCTAGTTGTTTGATTCTAATTTTTAATGTCTTATTTTCTTCAGTTACTGTTTTTAGTTCCTTTTGCAATTGACCAATTACATTTTTTTGTTCATTGCATTCTTTTTCTATTTTTTCTATTTTATTTTGCAGTGATCTCATTTCGTTTCCCCATGTTTCTTCTAACTCTCCTTTAAGATTTTTTATGCAATCTTCAAAGAAAGCCTTGTGACATGGAGACCAGTTTATGTCTCTCTTTGGGGCTTTTTCTGGAGTTGCTTTACCTTTAGGGACCTCGGGATTTGAGGTCTGTTCTTCCCTGTCTCCATAAAAGTTGTCTATGGTGAGAGCTCTTTTTGGTTTTTTATTCATTTTTTTTTAAAGGTGTGAGGTCTGTTTAAGGCAAAGGTGGGACAGCTGCTTTAATTTTCCCTGGGGCAGTTATGCTGATTGAGTTATTTCAGGAACTGGGCAGTTCTGCTGATTGAATTATTTCAGGTACTGGGCAGTTCTGCTGATTGAATTATTTCTGGTGATGATCAGTCCTGCTGATTGATTGATCGCCCTAGGGTGCTGTGTAATGGCAGCTAGGTCTGAAGCTCATCAGGGGTTCAGTCGTTCACAATCTACCCCCCACAAAAGGCAGACCCTCCAAACTACCTGCCCACAATCAGGGCAGATTGGCCCAAGAGGCCCCCAGAAGACTCCCAGGGTGTGTGAAAAGCACAATGCTCCCACTCCTGTTCCGACTCCTGTGATGACTCCTGTTCCAGCTCCCTGCTCTAGCTCCCTGTTCCAGCTCCCTGCTGTGGTCTCCCTGTGCTGCAGTCTGGGTTCAGCAGACCACCCCCCTGCCCAATTAAAACAGACCTGTTTTGAAGTTCTTCCAGAGTATCTTCTTCTAGAATCGTGTTGTCCTCCAGATATTGTGGATTTTTTTGCTTCAAAATCAGTCTAGAGTCTTCATATGTTGTTGGTTTGAGGGAAGGTTAGAGGAGGTTACAGAGACTCCTGTCTGATCTCCGCCACCATGGCTCCACCCTTAACAAAGTAATTCCCACTTACACTTTCTATAAAGTCTTTTATTGTATATGTTGCATCAAGGGAGTAAATATTTATGTCTCATCTTCCCCAACACTTTTCATGGACTAGTATGTTTTTTTTTATCCCAGAGATCTGGGTTTTGACAAGTGTCTTGCCATGTAAGATGTGGGAATAATTTTGATACTCCTACTCAATTTAATCAGTATTTACTGAGGTCATTGTGATTTGATGGATATTTGTGCTTGTATTAGTGAATGAAGTAGATAGAATTAAGTTTGATTTAGTTAATGCTATAAGATTAAGTCATATGAGTCACAATTAATGAACCCACCATGTATTGGTGATGATACAATCTTTACTTGATTATAGTATAAATTTATACTATATTAGGCTCGTAATAAAGACATTAACTTCTATTAAGAATTTGTTAATACTACCTTACTCCCACTGTTAAATGAACTATACTTGAAAAACCACAAATTCTTTGTTCCCTTGTCATAATGTTCCTAAGCCCCAGAATATTGTACATGAAACATTAGTGGTTGATGTTCTGTGGAAGTAGCAAGAGTGCTGCTGACAAAATAGTAGTTTTATGCATCTCAAAGAGATCATAAAAAAAGGGAAAAGGACCTACATGGTCAAAAATGTTTGTAGCAGCTTTTTTGTAGTGGTAAGAAACTGGAAATTGGGAGGATGCCCATTAGTTGGGGAATGGCTGAATAAATTATGGTATATGAATGTTATGGAATATTATTGTTCTGTAAGAAATGACCAACAGGATGATTTCAGAGAGGCCTGGAGAGACTTACATGAACTGATGCTAAGTGAAATGAGCAGAACCAAGAGAACATTATACACAATAACAGCAAGATTATGTTTTGATCAATTGTTGGGGACTTTGCTCTTCTCAGTAATGTGCTGATCCAAGGCAATTCTAGTAGACCTGGGGTGGAAAATGCCATCTGCATCCAAAGAGGGAAGTATATATAATGGGAAGAAAAATCCCAGTCAGGAATACCTTCCAAAGATAGACAAACCAAGCACCATACTCTGATTAGATTTCCTGCAGGAATATAATATAAATTAAAACAATTAGTTAAATATCCCTTTACAAGTTATTAATTGATAATCAGTGGATAGCAATAATTCTCATTTTCACTTCAGTTAACCCTAAAACCCTGAGGGGGAAAGAAAGCTGTATATCCACTCTCTCTGGGAACTTATCCAGACTATTCTTGTGGGAGGTGGAAAAGAAGCCCTATGCATTTTATTGGCATCTTTAGGTCTCATATCACTTTCATCTACTCACCTTATATCCCTTTCACAAAGAAGAAAAAAGTGAGTAAATGTAAGGGAATATTAAATAAGCCTGACAATACTCTACAACCTAGTTTCTTTTGTAACTGCATGTGGGAGTTGCAAAATTATGATTTATTATCAGTAAATATCTGATTTGTATCTGTTTTACATATCTACATATTTGGGATCACATAAAAATTTCTTGGTTGAAAAGCAGTGAGTGGAAAAGATTTAAGAAGCCCTGTTCTACAACATTAGTCTTCTACCTTTGCAGTGAAGGGAGAGAGGTACATTCTGCTATCTCTTCTGTTGGATGGAGCTTGATTTTTGTAATTACAGTAAGTTTGGATTTTGTTTTTTCTCTTTCCATTTAAACAATTATATCTTCTTGGTTTTGCTTTCTCATTCTTAGAAATAAGTTTGTGGGAGAAGTAACATTAGATTGAAGCAGCACATGACAGAAATTATTCTGTATCCCAAGTCATGTAGCACAGCTTCAATTCTACCCAGTGTGATCAGAATCCTTCCTAAGATCAAATCTGCTTTTCTCTATGACTCTTCCATCATTCTAGTTCCAAGTTGGTCATTATCTTCTGGAGAATAAGACAGTTCATGGAAGAACAGAATTGTCATAGAGTAGTTTACCAGTGCACAAACTTCTTCAAGATAAATCCCATTCTTTCCCAACATCCCAGGTCCCCATTTTAGATATATCCCCTTCTTTGTGGCAGTGCGTCTTATTGTCTTTTCAGTGCCTCTATCCTTGTCATTTCCTTCTACCATCTCCTTTCCATGCTGCCATCTTTCCTCCTTTTATAGGACCGTAGAAATGATCAAAAAAAAATTATTTTTTCAAATACTTTTTTTTTTTTTTTGCTGAGGCAATTGGGATTAAGTGACTTGCCCAAGGTCACACAGGAAGTGTTAAGTGTCTGAGTCCAAATTTGAACTCAGGTCCTCCTGACTTCAGGGCTGGTGCTCTATCCATTGTACCACCTAGCTGTCCTCAACTACTTCTTCTAAGATATTATTTCCCCTGTAGAAAATCAGGACATTTATTCCATGATGTATTAGCTCGGCTTTTAATATTCCCTTATATTATTAGCCTCTCATATACTTTTAAAAGTCTCAAATATTATTAATATATTGTTTTACCCTCTTACTAATATTTTATTTTTATTTATAAATTATAGAATAAAATAAGCATTTCTATAACATAGTATAATAAAAAATATGATTGTACACGAAACTGTAAATCTATTATGCATAACTTGCTATGCCTTTTAAATATATCATAAAATTATCATGTAAATTTCTTTTTTATTCTTTTTTCCTTCTCCCCTCTCTGCCTTAGAAATAGATGCAAATAAATGCAATATACATACATATATATTATATTATAATTATATATGTATATATATATATACATAACATTATTCTATAGATATTTCTATTTAACAGTTCTTTCTCTGGATGCAGATAATGTCTTTCTTCATATGTATTTTATAGTTACTTGTCAAAAGATATGAACAGGCAGTTTTCCAATGAAGAAAAAAATAATTTATAGTCATATAAAAATGCTCATATAGTTTTATAAATGCCTTGGTGATGCCTTTTGTTTTTTTTATTTCTGTTGATAAGCCTTTCTTTTTAGTTTAAAAAAAAGACACCACCATAAAACTACTGACTGAGTTAATTGATTGGTTGAAAAAAATTTTTTTTGATAATTACACTTATTTACTCTTCTTGGGGTATTTATAAATTGAATATTTTGCTCATGGGTTTTTTGGTTTGGTTTTTAGAATATCTCAAATGCCTTTTGCTGAATAACTGTGCATAAATGTATATGTAAACATATAAATGCATGCATATATATTTGGTTATGCTCAGATTTTCAAGATGTGGCATCATAGTTGACAGTTTAAATTGCTTGGCTTTTAGGATTATATTATACCATTCCCTCATATGATTTATCATGAATGAAAAATAATCCTGCATTTTTCAATTTTCTTTTCTTTCATATTCCAAGGCCTTTATCTTGGCTACTTGCAAAATCAATTTAACATTTAAATTGTTCAATTTAATCACCATGTACCTTGGAATTGGTAGCACTTGCTTTTCTTGTTGGTAAATTGTGGATTCACTCAATTGCAGAATTTCTTGATTTTTAAAGTTTTAAATACTGTGATATTCAAGATTAAATTTTGCCCTAATGTTCTTCTGGGTAGACCTATTATTCTTAAACTATCTCAGTGTATTCTATCTTCATTGTCAATTGTCTGTGCTTATATAAAATTTATTTATTCTCTTGGGCCTTTTGCTTCTATTCTGTCAATTTTTTGTCCACTTGCATATTGGTTAATCTTTTTCACAACTTCAGTTGCAAAGATTCTATATCATGTATTCAATTTCTCCTACTGATAAAGAGCTGAGTAACTAGGGTGAATTGGCAGAGAAAGACTGAAATATTGATGGAATTATTTCCTGAAGGAAAAAAGGAAGGATACTGATGAGGATCAGTTTAATCTTATAGTCCCACTTTCTGTAAAGGTTGTGGGTAGCCCCACCTTGCTGTGTCCCGACAGAAAGCCAACTTATGTCAAACCCCTGAGGTTAAATTTTCTCTATGAATTTGTCCATGGCTCATGCCATCCTGGCTGAGCCTAGTTGGGTTAAGCTTGCCATGGCATTCTGCCTCTTAGTATCTTTACCCTCTCTCCTCCTTGGTGCCTACTGTTGTCTTTTCTCTCATCACCCCACAATGTCTCATGGTATCTTTCTTCTCATCCCCACACAGTGCATCATGGTACTTTCTCCTTCTTATAGCTAACTAATAATTTTAGAGTGCTAAACTCTATAGGTATAGCCTGTCAACTAAGGGCATACTACAACTTCATTGGGTATTCCCTTTCTCCTGGTTAATTGTAAGTTCCACTGGGGAACTTGTCTTTTCCATTGTTAATTGTTATATGCTCTCCCAACTCTATTTCATATTTATCACTCCTGGTTTCTCTTGTATCTCTTCATTTTGTCTGTAACTTCTTCCCCTAAAAAAAAAATCTACCTTTTGCCAAAGGAAATGGCCATTGTGAAAGCTTCACAAGACCGAACACCAACATTTGGTGTCTCTATCAATCTCAGCATTTGGTGCTAAACCTCAAACACATTATTTGAAACTTAGTATTGTTATCCTGAACACATCATTTAGTGCCAAAATTGCTAATCTCAATCATAGCACTACTCTGTTAATTATGTTGTTTTAATTCTATATTTAAAAACTTTGATTCTGAGATACACATACACACACTTACACACACATATGCTTCTTATTTTTTAAATCATTTTTTCTTTTGAGTGATTCTGTAGTTCTTTGTTCCATGATCCTTGGGGAGGCTACATAAATCTCCCTTTGATCAGGTACTATTGGATCCCATTTTCATATGATATTAACTAAGGAAGTTTTTATTCTCCTTAAGGTTTTGTTCATTTTTTTGTTAGTATACTCTTTACTTATAAGTTTTGTTGAGACTTTTTTCTGTTTAGTGTTTTCAACTGTTGTCTTGAATGATCATTCTCTTATCTAGCTCTGTCCACCCCAATTCCTGGACCTGCCTTCATTTTTCTTTATTTAGGGGATAATGGTCTGCCTTTAGATAGTGCTGATTATAAGTGAATATTTCTGTCTGGTATTCCCTCCTGCTTTTCTTCTTTTCTTCACCAGATTAGACAGAACTGATGTATTTTAGTCTTTGCAAGATTTTAGAAATGGAGGTGGTATTTGGGTAGAATCAATATACAAATTAATGTCACCCTCCTTTATTTTTAAAGCTTGAGAAGAGACTCTTTTGTGAATTTAACTGAAATTGCTCTGCATTTAGTGCAAAACTTTGTTTTGAAGACAAATGGTTGAAAAGTTTTGCTAAAAGACTAATCTGATATTTTCTTGGTCATGTGATCTTATGAATCTTAGTTTTTTTTTAAACCTTCTCAGTTTAATAGTCTTCATTTTCAATTTTTTTTCAGAACTTCTATGTTGATGTTGGGATAATTTGTTCTAAGCTTTAATAGTATGTAACTTTTTCAGATATAGATAAATACTAAATAGTATAGATAAAAACTAAAAATAGTATGATTAATTCATTGATTTTCTTTCTCACCTTTGACATGAGAAATTATTCCTCTAGAGACTGTTTTAACTGAACCCTGCATTTTGCTCTATTATTATTTTCTTTACTACAATTAGTTATGCTTTTGTTCTTTGACTCCCTTATTTTTTAGATTCGCATGATTTAATCTCCATTTATTTCTGAATCATTTAATCATTTTCCCATTATATATGTATATATACACATATGTACATATATATATACATATATATATATTCCTTAAGATATCCAATTGCTAAAGCTTAATTCTCTGTCTATCTCTCTTTCTCTGGCTCTTTTTAAAATAAGATCACATATCAGAACTGAAAAGGACCCTGATTTCAAACTCCCTGATTTCACAGTTGAAGTAATGGATATCTAGAGAGGCTAACTATCTTGTCCAAAGTCACACAGTGGAGGTCTGGATTTCAATCTTCTAACTTTGAATCCAGCATTCTTTTTTTTCTTTGTTTCCCTATTCAGTTCAGATAATTACTTTTTCTATTTATCTTTGATTTACCTATATCTGAAAAAGGTACATTGAATTCCTCAACAAATAATGTTCTGATATCCAAACCAGGAAAAGGTAAAAAAATGATAGGTATAGATCTTCCATGCAATTTGGTCATCTATTCTTTTAGGTACATAAATATCATGTTATTAGTGTATATATAATCAATATTGCTATTATTTCATTTGTCTGTGGTTGTCAGTAATGACCTTGCATAGCCCACCATCACCTAAATCCAACTCATTTGCATGGCATCACCTCCCTGATATCATGCACTTTTCTTTTTATTTATTCTATCCATTTCTTAAACTCAAGATTGAAATGGAACACATTTCATAGAGCATCTTACATTTAACAAAAATATTCTTATTTAGCTATAATAAGAAAAGGACATTCTGATCAGAGAAAAACAGTGAAAATTCCATGAGTTTGTATTCCTTCCCCTATTGGCAGACTCAGACTACTCAGAAGCATGAAAAAGTAGAAGGTGAATACTCAGGGGCCAAATTCAAATCCAGCCTCAGTCACTTAGATCTGGGAGCCTGCACACATCATTTAACCTCTATTTGCCTCAGTGCCCTTAACTTTAAAATGGTGATAATAACATCTATTTCCCTAGGTTATTGTAAAAATAAAATGAAATCATATTTATAAAGCATTTTGTAAATCTTAAAGCACAATATATTAGATATTATTAATATACTCCTCCTATACTCCTCCTCCTCCTCTTCTCTTTCATTAATTCTCCTCTTCCTCCTCCTGTTCTTGTTCTTGTTTTTATTCTTCTTGTTCTTGTTCTTGTTGTTCTTTTTCTTCTTCTTCTTGCTCATGTTTTTGTTCTTGTTCTTGTCCTTGTTCTTCTTTGTCGTCTTCTTTCCTCTTCTTGTTTTTGCTTGTTCTTTTTCAACTTAATCCACCAAGCTGCTAGAGCAACAGTCCAAGTCTTTACTTCTTTGAACCAATGAAATTTCAAAGATAGTTTCAACACTTTCTGTGAGATAATCATAACTGAATGTAATCACCCTGGAGAAATTGCAACTACCCCATTCAAACTGCAGTTGCCATAGCAAAGAGCAGTTATTTACCTTCAACCCCCAACAAGAAAATAAAAAGCACATAAGTATTTCGAAGGAAGAAGGAAGTGAATAAAAATTTATTAAAAACCTACTATGTGCTAAACACTTAAGGATATTCTCACTTGATTTTCACAATAGCCTCGGGACACAGGTGCTACTATTATAGCCATTTTATAATTGAGAACACAGGAGAACAGAGGTTAGGTGACTTGTGTAAGTAAGTGTTTGAGGCTAGTTTAGAACTCAGTTTTTCCTATCTGCAGGTCTAGCACTCTATGCATTACTCTACCTAGCTTTCTCTAATGAGGAAGAAATAAGGGAGAAGACTTAGCAGTCGAACTGTAGAATTTTAAATTTGGAAGAGACCTGGGTATCTATCCATGCTGTAATGAATCCCCAGAATGACAAGTCAATCAATTATCTTCTCTGATCCTGGGATGCAATGACAACATACAGTAACAACACTGTGTACAGCTTTAGGAACTGAACCATTGTCCTTAGGAGGGGTTGATCCGGTTCCTGGAGATCAGTAATGGCTTCAAGGGGAGGACAGCTTTTATAGTTTACTTTTAGACAACCTCAGCAAAAGAAGTTAGGTTATTGAACCTCAGTTTCTTCCAAGGTAGCAAGAACAAGACAATTTGCAAGTAGTGGTATATGACAAAAATCCGGTGATACAAAAAGCTAAAGACTTAGTGTCTCTTTCCTTACCAGCCTCCTCCCCTCCCTCACATACACTGTTTGATAAGTAAGGATGGGAACTTTGGGCAATCGAGTTAAAATAATATTCAGAAATATAAAATAAAATGAAATTCAGAAAAATTCATAAATAAGTAGCTATTACTTCTTAGTGTTAAGGGCTCAAAAATACCCTATCACTTTAAAAACCATAGCACATTCTCTACCATAGTTCTTTTGTCTTTTTACATTTCATCAGCATGCTATTTCCTTGTTACCGGTTTCTGATAATTTTAGTGATTATATTCATCTGCTGTTACATGTATACTCATTTATTTCCCCAAATGTATGCATATATACATATATATATATATGCCAGTTTCAGCAACTTTTCCCAAAGAGAACACAGATACTTTACTATACTAATATGTCTTTAAGAGAAAGTAAAAAATGGAGTGGTTAATGACTTTACTAATCCCCTTGATTTGCTCAAGCTTCCTTATTATCCAGGAGAGGCCAGACTGATCTGAGAATCCAATAAAACTGATCATTCCTTGCTGGGCTTTATCAGAAGTTTTTTTTGCAGTACAGGCACTTTGAAAGTTCCCTGTGATATTGGTACATTGAACCTAGAACGTTCCCTTCTATGCCAGATAACCAATTCAGATCATATCATATTTGTATCAATTCCCAGTTCTGACAAACAGCCCAGCCCAGAGATGACCTGGTAAAGACCACTATGTGATTACATCCCCTGATGAGGTCCTGAATGACTGGGCGCAGTTGGCAGAGAGGGACCAGAATGATGGAACTGCTCCCTGGGACAGGCAGGGAAGGGCACTGATGGGGATCAGTTTAGCCTCAGAAGCCCACCCGCTGTGGAGGTCTAGGGCACTCCCACTTTGCTCTATCTGACGTCAAACCCCTGAGATTGAATTTCCACTATAAATCTGCCCATGGCTCATGCCATCTTTGCAGAACCTCTTTTGGGTTGTAGACTGCCTCCTTTCCCCCCACTCCTCCCACATGCTTTATTGTGTCTCTCTTCTCACTTGCATATATTTTGAAAATAAAAAGCTATTTAAAAAAAAAAAAGGTAAAATCCTAGAGTATAGAGACTTGGTGTCCGACTCAACTCACCTTACTGGAAATACTGCTGACATTCTGATATTGCTATGGTCTTTTAGGAATGGCAGATAACATCACATTTCTTATTAGCAATTTCTGTCCTTTCTTCATTAAGCTTTTATCGGCCACCAGCACCTCCTGGTGGTGAGTTTTCAGTTCAGTTTCTAGACCAAGAGGATTATACAGGAGTGCCTCCGGGAAAAATGTCAAAAGCACAAGTTATCTACCACCTAACCTAGTAAAATACAAATTTTATTTATCAGAAGTAGCTTGGTATCCTATCACGAAGATGAAGGTTCAAGTCGAGCTTTTGATATATCACAGATCTGGATTAAAAAAAATAACAAAAACTTTTTTCCCATTATCTAAGTGCAGAAATCAAATGACAACAACAACAACAACAACAACAACAAAAACAAAATTAAGCCCTCATTTGCAAGGTGCAAGTGCTCACACTGAAAATTCTATCCAAACTAGCTCCACTATACCCTTTGCATTTCTATGTCTTTGCAACATTTTTTTCCTTTTTACACATAAATATGCTGGATTAACCTAGTATCTTAGAAACTTATTTTTTTTTAAGTCAGGGCCCTAAATAGAAATAAAAAGGGCAAATGTACCAGTGGTTTAGTGTAATGAGTTGCTAGCTAAGTGATCAGGTATGGCCAACTAGCAGTTTGCACCAGTCACCATAGGTCTCATTATATGTTAACTGATGGGGACTTTAAACAACAAAAGATTGAAATTTTCCCTACTGTCAAGTGTGGAAGGAAAGAAGAATTTTGACAGTGCCTGCCATATAATAGATGCTTAGTAAATGTTGATTGAAGTGACCCTTACTAAGGATATATATAATATGACTTTATTTCTCTTATTTCAACATGTCTGGTTTACCAGAAAGAATGAAGTCTTCCCTAAAAACTGCGGAGCAGCATCAGAGTTCCCTGGATGCCTTTACTGGAGTCTAGAGAATCTCTGCATCCAGAGGTAAAGCCCAAAGGATTAGCAGGTGGCTGTTCTTGTATTTGATGTAGCCCCTACCCCACTGCTGCTGTCATGGAAAGAAGATCAACCAAGGGATTGCTCTATAAAGCCTTTCAGCCCTGGACTTTGCAGATGAAACACAATTTTTTTTAAATCAAATCTTCATCTCCAAATTACTTATTCTGTTAACCTGCCTCTGCCAGAAAACTGGTTGGGGGTTTCTGATCCATAATGGAAGTACATTTAATTTAAATGAAAAGAAGCATCTCAAATTCATTTGTGATTATATTGAAAGAATCTTTTGAAGGAGCAGATAAGGATTAAGTGTTTATTAATTGATTATGATCAAGGTATGACAGCCACTATTTAAACCTTGAAGATACAAAGAAAAGAAAAAATACTATTGCTGTCCTCAAGGAGCTGAAATTCTATTTAGGGAGATAACATAAGTAATTATGTGCATACATAAAAAATAGAAAGATAGTTCTGTCCTTAGACCTCACCACAAGCAGATATATACAAAGAAGCTATGTACAGACAGTATAGGATGAACAGGAAATAATAGAGGGAAGGTACTAGAGTTAATAGAAATTAGGAAAAGCTTCCTGAAGAAGATGGGATATGGGGTGGGATTTAAGTAGTCGAGTCAGAGATGAGAAGGGAGAGGGACTGGGACAGTTAGAAAAGGTATCAAGAGCATGACAATTTTGCAACACTTTCTCTCTCTGTAGTTTCCCACTTGGTTTAATTTATCCTCTGTATGAATTCAGCTAAATGTATTCAGTTTCAATCTTATGAACTAATTGTCTGTTGGTCATTCAGTTTGAAATGTTAAATAGACATCTCAAACTCAGCATATCCAAAAAGTTATTTTTTCACCAAAACATCTTCTATTCCAAACTTCCTACTTGTATTCAATGTATCACATTCATCCAGTCTTCCAGTTTTGGAAATTCAGCATTATTCCAGACTTTATCTCACATCTCTTCATTGCCAAATCTTGTCATTTCTATCTAACATATCTCTTGCATTTGACCCCTTTTCTTTTTTTTAAGTATTATTGTTATTATTTATTGGTAAAGAACAGTTAGATTAACAAATTTAAAAGCAAGCTCTTAATATATGTTAGATATTGTTTGACATTGGAAATACAAAGATAAACCTCAAACATAGGGACACGATCTAAATAATAATTCCCAGATAGAACCCAAGTAGCAACTGAATTTTATGAGTGAATTCTTCTTCTTTCTCTCTCTTTCTTTTACCCTTTCTTACTAGTACTTTAATCCCTCTCTCTTGGTCTCTGTGGGTCTATTTCTATTCAGTACCTTCTCAACAATCTTATTAGAAATTTTTTCATTATGATATCACTATGAATTTTTGCACTTAAAAATCATGACAATTGAAGTTCAGGAACTAATAGGTTTTACCAAGAAAGAATTACTTCAAGGAGGGTCCCAGTGACCAATAGTGGAGCTATCAAAAGTCAATTCTAAGTTTAGAAAGGCTCCTTCTTAAGTGTTTGACCATTATGAGATGAATTGTTTATCAATAGCAATCCAATACTTTTTACTATATTGTCCAAAAAACATGACCCTTTTCATTTCTAATTCTAAGGAATATTTTAAATGGCATAATCAGATATGATATAGTTAAGTTTAATTTGATAAATTTGATGATAGACAATAAAATATAGTTGAAATAATCTGAAAGTGTTATGTGGTATATTGTTGTTTTCATAATTCTTTTTTTCTTTTTTTTTAATTTTTAATGCACATTGCTTTGGTAAAACATATTGGGAGAGGAAAATCAGAACAAATGGGAAAAACCATGGGAGAGGGAAAAAACAGTAGAAAAAATAAATGAACATAGATAGCATGTGATGATTTATATTCAATTTCCATAATTCTTTTTCTAGATGCAGATGGCATATTCTGTCCAAAGTCTTTTGGGACTATCTATGGGATAGAGTTCATCACTGAATCACTGAGAAGAACCAAGTGTTTCATAGCTGATCATCACACATTTCTTGCTATTAGTGTGTACAATGTATTCCTGGTTTTGTTTATTTTTCTCAGCATCAGTTCATGTAAATTTTTCCAGGCCTTTCTAAAATCATCTTGTTCATCATTTTTTGGAATAATAATATTCCATGACCTTCATTCCATTCAGCCATTCCTAATTGATGGGCATCCACTCCTTTTCCAATTCTTTACCACAAAAAGAGCTGCTACAAATATTTTTGCACATATGGGTCCTTTTCCCTCCTTTAATATTTTCTTGGAATATAGACCTAGTATTGGCACTGCTAGGTCAAATGGTATGCACAGTTTTATAGCCCTTTAAGCATAGTTCCAAATTGCTCTCCAGAATGGTTGGATCTGTTCACAACTCCACCAACAATGTATCAGTGCCCCAGTTTTCCCACATCCCCTCCAACATTCGTCATTATCTTTTCCTGTTACTTAGCCAATCTGACAGGTGTGTAGTGATACCTCAGCTCTTTTAATTTGCATTCCTTTGATTAGCATAGCTTTAAATTTAGGGCATTTTATACGACTAAATGGCTTCAATTTCACCTTCGAAGAATTGTCCATTCATATCCTTTTACCATTTATCAATTGGGGAATGAGACCCCTTTTCTTTACTCTCACAACTATAGCATTAGTTCAGACACTTGTCACCTCTCACTAGATGATTGCAATAGGCTCCTCACTGGTTTTCCTGCTCCACCTCTCAGCAATCAAGTTCACCCTTCACATTGTTATCAAAGTATTTTTTGTTAAAAAAAAAAAAAAAAAAGCAGAACTGATCGTTTGACTTCTCTATTTAATCAACTCCAGTGTCTTTCTTTTGCTCCTTGTCCTCATAATTCTTTAGTTTATTGAACATCTATTTCCCAGGTTCAATTTAATTTACTTAATAGTTTAGGTTATGTCTCTTAGTTTTTCCCCTAAAAAAAAGGGAGAGTTGAAAGCTATTTATTATATAGTATGTAAAGGTTATGGGACAAGGTTCCTCTTACCCCATACACAGAATAAATACAAAAAGGCTTACAAACATGAATTGATGGTGAGACTTAAATTAGCAACAGTGCTAATTATTGTGATATCCATTCAAGAAGTTTATACTTAAAAATATTTAAATGCAAATCAGTTTGTGCGATTTATATTTCTCCTTAGCTCCACACCAATCAAACAGCTACTGGTAAATGTCTTCTAGTCAATAAGAACAGGCGTGGGTGACTGTCTCCTCTCTAGGAGTGGTAGACTAATTTCTGGAGACTTCTCCTTGTGTTGCCATTTATCTCCAATCCCAAGGGAAAAGAACTTTTAGGAGCCAGAACTTTGGAAATCCATAAAGTTGTTATTATATTATACCTAGGTAGGGGCACCTTGTGATAGATTAAAAATCTAAAATCAAACTTGGACAAACCCCAAAGCAGAAAAGAAAGCTGGAGGCCCAGGTGCAAGCTCATTAATTATATCCCCCCTGTATCAGCTGCCCGGTGGATGAGGTCATCACAGTGCTCAGTGGGAGAATGTCTCTAGTTTTCGACTTTTGAATAGAAATCTGAGTTAAATCATGTAAGCTACAGAATCAAAAGAAGGGAAATCCAGCTGGAAGCTGGCTCTTTTTAAACTGATAGCTCTTTATCCTACCCCCTATTGCCTCCGCCCTTGACAAGATGAAAATAATATTTGGGGATTTCTGGGTCTTTGCAAAATGATGAATACTTTCAGAGCATGGCCATCACATATCTGGAAGCTGTCAGTCATATTCCTGATACATCCAAATGCTGAGTCACCATGTCCTTGGAGTCCCTTGAAATTTCCAGGGGAACTGTAGGCCCACTTTTCCTCAGAAGGCCTCTAGCTTACATAAACTAATTTAATCTCTGCTACAATTAACATAGGAATCGTGGGTAGAGATGAGTTTTTGTGAAAACATTAGGAAGCTGTCACCTTTGTAATCCTCTCCATGGATTGTTTTCCATAATTTTTCATTGCTTGTTCAGTGTCTGGTCACCAGATGGCATGAGTGTGCTGTGACATTCAGTTTTAAGCAGCAAGCATATGGTTTCCCTAAGCTACAAAATGGTGGATCTTGGAAGTATGTATATTACATCATACTTTTAATTTTATTATGAAGGTAGCTCAGTTTAAGCAAACCTGAAAAAGCATCCATTTTGTGAATTAGCTTTTAATTTGCTTCGAAAAGCTGCTTTAAGGAATTTTAGCTTTTCTTAGATAACTCTTTACATTAAGCTTGGTATTGTGGGAAGATTATTAGTTAGGGTATCAAGAAGACTACATTTTAATCCTGGTTTTGATATGTGCTAAGCATGTTTTAAGGGTTGGGGCTACACCAACTGGAGAATGTCAATCATTTATGTTCTCTGTATTTATCTGGCTTCAGATCATTTTTTTTAAAAGCTTTTTTATTTCCAAAACATATGCATGGGTAATTTTTCAACATTGACCTCTGTAAAACCTTCGGTTCCAAATTTTCTCCTCCTTCCCCCCACCCACTCCCTAGGTGGCAGGTAGTCTAATACATGTTATTATGTTAAAATATATGTTAAATACAATATATGTACACATATTTATACAGTTATCTTGCTGCACAAGAAAAATCAGATGAAGAAGGAAAAAAAAACCTGAGAAGGAAAACAAAACGCAAGCAAACAAACAGAAAGAGTGAAAATGCTATATTTTGGTCCACACTCAGATCCCACAGGCCTCTCTCTGGGTGTATATGGCTTTCTTCATCACTGAACAACTGGAACAGGTTTCATTGTTGAAGAGAGCCATGTCCATCCGAATTGATCATCATATAGTCTTCTTGTTGCCGTATGTAATGATCTCCTGGTTCTGCTCATTTCACTCAGCATCAGTTCATGTAAGTCTCTCCAGGCCTCTCTGAAATCGTCCTGCTGGTCGTTTCTTACAGAACAATAATATTCCATAACATTCATATACCATAATTTATTCAGCCACTCTCCAATTGATGGGCATCCCTTCAGTTTCCAGTTTCTAGCCACTACAAAAAGGGCTGCCACAAACATTTTTGCACATGTGGGGCCCTTTCCCTCCTCTAAGATCTCTTTGGGATATAGGCCCAGTAGAAACACTGCTGGGTCAAAGGGTATGCACAGTTTGATAACTTTTTGAGCATATTTCCAAATTGCTCTCCAGAATGGTTGGATCCATTCACAGTTCCACCAACAATGTATCAAAGTCCCAGTTTTCCCACATCCCCTCCAACATTAGTCATTTTCTTTTCCTGTCAGCTTAGCCAATCTGACAGGTATGTAGTGGTACCTCAGAGTTGTCTTAATTTGCATTTCTCTGATCAATAGTGATTTGGAGCAACTTTTCATATGGCTGGAAATAGTTTCAATTTCTTCATCTAAAAATTATCTGTTCATATCTTTAGGTCATTCTTCATCCTATAGAACATTAGAGCTCAGCCAGGGCAGACATTATTATTTTTCTCATTGTTTCCCCACCAGAGACCTTCCTCTAACATGACTCAGAGTGATTTATATTCTTATTGGGGGCTGGCCAGGATGGTGTTGTCTAAATTGGAAGTGGAATTCCACTTTATTCCTTATATCCAGCTTCAGACCATGTTTTATTTTCCATGTATGATAGAAATTATGGGGTCAATTATGAATATCTTATCTGTGTGTGATGTTGCATATTTATAGTTCTCATTGCTGGGGAAGCTAAGGCTGGATGGTGTCTTGGGTTCAAAAGTTCTGAGCTACAATAGGAGTAAAGGCTATTCAGCATCCTCCCTAATCTTGACACCAGTATGATAGCCCCGGAAGTGGGCTAGTAGGCTGCATCCCAAAGAATGAACAGACAAAGGTCAGAAAAATGGAGCTACTTCTCAGCAATACAGTGATCCAAAACAATTCTAATAATCTTGGGTTGGAAAATGCCATCTACATCCTGAGAAAGAACTATGGCGAATGAATATAGATCGAAGCATACTATTTTCACTTTTTTAAAAAAAATTTCTCATGGATTTTCCCTTTTGTTCTGATTTTTATTTCACAACAATTAATATGGAAATATGTTTAAAATGAATACATCAAAATGTTTGCAGTCTTGGGGAGGGAGGAGCTAAGGGAGGGAAAAATTGGAACTTAAAATCTTATAAAATGAATGTTGAAAACTCTCTTTTCATGTAATTGAAAAAAATTATTAAACAAATAAAAAGAAAAGAAAAGAAAAATGCAACTAAAGCATGTCATCACTGAGATCCAGACTAGTGAAGAGGTGCTATACTTCTAACCTTGGCTTTTGTGAAACTGAGCCTTGGGGTGGGGGGAGGGGAAGAGTAGAAAACATTGCTTTGATATCAAGAACAGATGAAAACTATACTTTTCCCCAGTCTCAGTGTTGAAAAGTTTTCTTCAACTTCAAAGTCCTCATACCTTTCTAAGTTGGAGAGGTTGAACTGATGGACATTGTAGGGACAGCCTTGAAGCTAAAAAGGATAAGAACTAGTAGACTTGTAAAAGACCCATAATTTTGGGGGTTTTATGTCAGCAAAACATCAATCAGTGTGGATTCATTTTTGTCTCTTTCTAAAACTGATTGATCTATGACTGGATTTTCCCCTCATTTTCTTCCTTGCTACCCCGTTTCTTATTATAATTGGCTTATCAGTGGAATGAATCAAGATGTATTGTCAACAAACTGTTTGATAAATTTAGCCCTTCCATGGTGTAGTTCCAAGCTATTTTAACCAAGTAAAATTCTTTTTAGTAAAACCCTTATCTGAGACACTGGAATGATATAAAAGGCCATGACTGTTTCAGGTGAAGCTGTTGCCTCAGGTTCAAAATTAAAATGAAATGAAACATTATAGAACATCTGAAATTTATTTAGTCATAGTTTAGAAAGGTCTTTCAAAAGAGGAAAATATATTAATCAGCGATATAGTCTTAATTTAGCTGAGTGAAGTTTCCTGGTGTTAGTCATAAAATTGATCTTCTTATCCAAAGTCTCAGTGAAGACCGTTGGACTTTGGTTTTTCTGTTCAGGCAACCAAGAAACTGTCAATGGTCCAAATCGTAGTCCTTTAAACTAATCTGATCTCAAGGAAATTTTGAAGGCCTATTAAGAAAAAAATTAGTTTATGTGGAGTAGGTAGGACGTTAGAGAAAAGCTGGCTCAAGTTATTGACAAACATTCTGGTAGATATTTTGGGGTGTGCTGATAAGTGTTGTATCTAGCTCTTTTTTAAAAATGTATGCATGAGGCTTAAATTTAATCTGCATTATTAAAGTTTTGCCATCCCTTTCTTAAGTCTAGACAATAAACCCAGCAAATCTAGCCCCAATTTTTATCACCTGACAGTTTTTGAGATGTAAATGTCTTTACTGATAATTTAACTATCAACTCTACTACTGGTCATAGCTTTCTCCAGCATTTCCTTCTAAGCTGATTCTCCCACTAAGAGTAGGAAATGGAGATTGAGGTGAAGATTTTTATACTTATGTGCTGCTGCTACTACTCTCTTAGGAATATACTTAGGACTTCAAAATGTTTGCCCCCCTTTCCTTATCCCACCCTTTTTTTCAAGGTCCTTTCTGAATTCTCAGCTTCTTATTAGTCCCTAGCTTTTATGTTTCATTTGATAACTGATGCTATGTGCTCTTAGAGAGAAGTGGTAGGGTAAGAAAATTCCCCTTTATGGGGTCAAGCCTCTCATTTTATGCTTTTATTACCAAAAAATAAAATAACATATTATTGAAGAGTAGATGACAAATTGCCAGCGAAGAATGCCATTATTTGTCCTTGCTTCTACCTTCTACCCAGAAGATTATTATTCATCTATGTAACAATCTCCAGTTCTGTTTAGTGGGACAGAAATCATTAGTCAGCAGCCAACCAAGACTATTAGAAAAAAGCTAAAGCTTATTAAGTATGATCTGCTCCACGGGTTATATCCTTGTTGAAAAAGATGCTGAGCCAAAAGTTACAGCCCCATGCTTAAGTATTTTACAATTATCCTCTCAGAGCTATGTTAATTATGGCCTTCTGTTTTTCTCTTGGATGTCACATTGGTAATAAATAATTAATTTTCTTCCAAATATATTCATCTGAGATTTTAAAAAAATTCTTACATATGAGTACAAGACTAGGTGATCAAAATGCGGAAAATAGACTCCAATCCTATAAATGTTGGTGCTTGACAATTCTAAAGTAGACTTTATTTTAATTTAGGAAAAGCCACTGACTATGTGGCAGAGTCAGTATTATCTGTGGCTGAAGTAGTAACCAGAAAAAAGTACTCTTACTGAATCAGGTTTACTGAATCAACCTTGGGCAAAACCCATTTTCTGGAGACTTTTTTTTTCACTTGTTTAGAATTGACTTGCCATTTTCTTCTCCCAGAATCAAAGGATGAATTAATTTCCAACTTGGAGGGAAGGTGGGAAATTACATAAATGTTAAAGCATTAAAAGGTTGGGAAAGTCACAATGCTTAAATTAAATGGTCATTTAAATAGATTAAAGTTGCAGGTCTGGCTTTAAAAATCAAAAAGGCAACAAAATTTAGTCTCCCAATCTGAATATCTGTGTTCTCAGAGTATTTTCTAGGTATCAGTTTTCTTATTGTCAAAAGACTATATGAATAACAGATAAAATAGCATTAGAATTTTTACTTTGTGAAATAATTCATAGGAGTTCAGGTAAGGCCACAGAATAAGAGACCTGAGCTTTTTTGGACAGCCTCTCTTGAGGTTCCTCAATGGCAGAGACTGTATCTTATGCTATCAGTTATCAAGCATTTCTCTCATACCATGGAATGGGCCTTATAATTTTTTCTCTTTCTCTATTCAATGTTGTAATTTCTTTTTTAGTTTTCTCTAGAGGAAACAGGATAATTTGAATAATCCCACCAAGCTATCATATAAATGGGAGATAAAATACAATCAAAGAGAGAATGGGTGACTTAAAATACATAGTGTTATGAAGGAAATTAATTATAGTGAAGGACAATTATTAAAGTCAAAATAAAAAATAAGTTTATGAACCTAGATTAAGACTCAATGGAGGGGCAGCTAGGTGGCACAGTGGATAGAGCGCCAGCCCTGAAGTCAGGAGGACCTGAGTTCAAATCTAGTCTCAGACACTTAACATTCCCTAGCTGTGTGACCCTGAGCAAGTCACTTAACCCCAATTGCCTCAGTAAAAAGAAAAAAAAAAAAAAAAAGACTCAATGGAGAGAATAGATTCAAGCAGGAGTCACATGACCCAGACATTAAGAGAAAAGGATGTAGATGTCAATGAGGGAAAAGCCTCATTTATAAGATGCATGTAAAGACAGTTTCTGAAGCCCCCTGAAAAGTTTTGTGTGTGGGGATTGGTATTTTGATACTAGCTCTACAGCCATGTGCAAAATACATTTAAGCTTCCATCACAAGCATTTCCCTTAAGTCTTCTCTATTACAAAGTTGTAGATTTGCTGTTGTAGTTCAGACATTTCAGTGATTTTTGGTGACCCCATTAGGGGTTTTCTTGGCAAAGGTACTGGAGAGATTTGCCATTTCCTTCTCCTGCTTATTTTACAGATGAGGAAACTGAGTCCAATAGAGTTAAGTGACTTGTCCAGGCTCACACAGCAAGTGTCCGAGTAAGTGAACTCAGGAACCTGAGTCTTACTGATTAGCTTCTCTAAGTAATTTGTAATTAATTTCAAACCATGAGCTGGCCTGCTCTTATTCTAACTAAATCATGAATCTGGTGCTGAGTTAAGTAGTTTCTTCTTCCTGTGTATTTTTGAACCACTCACATTTTGGTATTCTTTTCTAAAAAAAAAAAAAAAAAAAAAGATCAAAATGTTCCGCAACCATAGCAGAAACCCCAGCATCCTGGTTATTGATTATCACCTGGAATATCAGACTTCTGTGTTATCCTGTAAGTGGTGTACTGTAAATTGGGGTTAACAGAGACAGTCCCCCAAATAACAGAGGATCCTGAAAGAGAAAGTACAGTGGAGAAGAGCACAACCTTTAGATAGAATTCTATATGACACTACTTTCTAACTGTGTAGGCTAGGGTGTAAGGAACTATAGGAGCTTTTTTTTGGGGGGGGGGGTTTGAAGCAATCGGGGTTAAGTGACTTCCCCGGGATCAGATCCAGAACTAGTGTTCTAGCCACTGTGCCATGTTGTTGTCCCTGTTGGTGATGAATCTTAACCATTCCCAGGGATCCAAGAAATGGAGAAGAAGACTCTATTATGGCTTAAATGAATGTGATAGGACTGATAGACAGGGTCACTGAACTAGCTGTAGTATCCTCATCCCACAACATCCCATTTTTCTCTGCCTGAGCCTTCCCTTCCTGAATGGAAGCACAGAAGGTTTTCTGCTGCTCAGAGGCTGCTCCACCTGCTCCAAGTGCTCCCACTTTGAGGGGAGTTGGGGAAGTTTCCTTTGGAAGCAAATTCTCAAGGGATGCAACTGCTTAGGTGATGATGGTACATGGGAGGTAAGACAAGGCTTTCCCTGTGCTCTGATACACTTTGTGAAATTAGTCATTATGAAGGGCTTTCATTCTGGGAACTTTAGAAATCATTTGGTCCTAAGATTTGGAAGTAGGAGGCCCCTTAGAGATTACTTAGTCCAACCTCTTCATTTTAGAGATTAAGAAACTAAGACCCATTAGGTGAGGTCCAAGATCATGCAGCCAGGAGGAAAGTCAGGATTGGAGCAGTGCCCACTGTACCACACTTCCTTGTGGTCCAACCCCTTTCTTTAATTCCACAAGAAAGGGTGACTTGATGTAGATCAAAATTGAGAACAGATTTCTTATCTCCTAAATCCCTGGGCAATGAGTGCCCTTTCTGCTTGTGATTGGGAGCTCAGAAGTGTGCTGCCTGAACAAAGTAGTTTCCTCATCTACTTTCAACTAAAATATACATCATACAACAAAAGTGGAGTTCCAAGGAAATAGTATTGTTAGGTTATAAAGAAATTTATAATATAATAATATATATAATATGTAATAAATAAATGGGATACTATTAGAGAAAGGGAAGTTTAGGTATTACCCTGAGTAGGCAACCTGGAATAATGTGCAAATAATCTTTGGGGATCATAATCTTTGGGGATCACAGTGTACTTCAAGGCATACTGAGTTAAGTGCCATGACTTTTGGACACTAGCACATTGTTCTCATCTCCTTCTTCACTAATCACTAGGGCTCCTTGGTTAAAAAAAAAAAAAAGTCCCCCTCTGGCAAAACAAAGAAACTAACAAACCGTTTTGCTTAGAAAATAAAGTGCAAAGGTAGGAGTCTGGGGGCAGGGAAGAAGAGGGTGGTTAAAAAATAGGAGAAAAAAAGCAAGGTAAGAGTTAATTCGAGGCCAGCCTTATTCTGCAGTGCTCAGTAAACAAATCTGTTCTTCCTCTGATTTGCTCAGATCTTCACTGCAGCTCAACCCAGTTCTCCAGGGATTTTCTCACTTGAAGTTCCTACTAGATCCTGAGTTTGGCAGTGTTCCCTTGCTGTGACATGAAGTGGGTGCCGGGAGTGTTGCCAATTCCTGATTAACAGTTCCATACATCTTTTCCCCTCTCCCTCATCATGAGAGATGAGGCTGCTGCTACCTGTTGGCAGCAATTGGCTGTTTTCTTGACCAGCTTTGTAATGTCCCTCTTCCCTGAGAGGAGTTTTAGGAAAAATGGACTCAGAAGTATGCAGCTCTGATTGTCAAATACTATACATGGCGGGGGGGGGGAAGAGAATAAAGGCAAGCTCACCCCTTTTCTGGTTTTCCCATTACCTTCCTTTCACACCTATTCTTTATTCCCTCTTTGCCCCCTTCCTTAGCACGATACCTTCAGTTATTCAGTCACTGGAGAAAAAAGATGACATCTTGAAATCACCAGGAAGGTGATTCTAAAGTCAAGGAATTTTTCTTCTTCTTTGTAAAATGGAAAGCTGGAAAAGCATCTCCCTCTCTCTTTCTCTTTCCATCTTTCCATCTCTCTGTCTGTGTGTCTCTCCCTCCCTCCCTCTTTTTCCCTCCCTCTATGCTTCCCTTTCTCTCCCTCTCCTTTCCTTCCTCCCTTCCTTCTCCCCTCCTCTTCTTTCTGTCTCTGTTTCTCTGTCTCTTTCTCTCTCTCTCTGTCTCTCTGTGTCTTTCTCTCTCTCTCTGTCTCTCTGTGTCTCTTTCCCCCTTCCTCCCTCTCTTTCTCTGTCTCT
>JAJPUD010015716.1:800-13327 GCA_023553655.1 Myrmecobius fasciatus | reverse complement strand
TCTCTCTGTGTCTCTTTCCCCCTTCCTCCCTCTCTTTCTCTGTCTCTGTCTTTATTTCTCTTTGTCTCTCTCTGTGTCTTTCTGTCTCTCTCTATCTATCTCTGTCTCTCTGCATCTCTCTGTCTCTGTCTCTGTGTCTCTCTCCCCTTCCTCCTTCTCTTTTTCTGTCTTTATCTCTCTTTGTCTCTCTCTCTCTCTATGTGTGTGTGTGTCTGTCTCTGTATGTCTATCTCTGTCTCTGTCTCTCTCTTTCCCTGCTGAGATAATTCTTTATGGAATTTATAGGTGCAGCATAAAGCTTTCTGATGGACATATAGACATCAGGTTAGTGGGCAGAGTCTGTCATTGTCAAGTCAACAAATAGCAAGCTTAATGAGGCTTGAAAGGCGTTATTGTAGGCTCCCCTTTGATATCCACACCTTCTAATTTAAAACAAATATGGTTGCAGTCTTCATTTCTGAATCTGGAGTAACTGAAGACCTGAAATTCAATATAACAAGATTCATAGACAGTATTTGTGTGCACCAAGCACAGCCTTTGTTTCAAACAGTGTTCTCTTTTGCCTTTCATCTAATGAATTATACAAACAGGTAGCATAGGCAGTGTCCAAGCCTGTTGATTATGACAGAATCCCTCAAGCAATATCATGTGTTGGGGTGAATACAGAATGATGACTGGGAAAGAGGAGGTGGGGGTCAGGCACTCCTTCTAACACACTGCTTGTAATATCTTATTGATGCTGGAGGAGTGTTTTTTTTTTCCATTTCCTTTACAAATCCAGAACACCTCTTGAGGAATACAGAAGTGTATATGACGTCGATCGGAGCCAATGGGAAAGCCTCAGCCAAGTTCTAGTCTTTAAAATCATTTTAAGGTTCCATTGTTTCATACTTAAAAGAATTGTGATTTTTGAAATAATGCTGTTTATTATGGCCTTAATAATAGGACTCCAATATGTATTCATAAAAGGTGTTAATACCCATAAGACAGGCAATAAATAACAGACAATTTGTACTTTTTCACTGTGCTGATCCATTCCAATCCTAAATCAATTAATAATCAAAACTTCTGATTGGATAAGACTCCAAGCCCGCTACAATAACTGGTAACTACTTTCCTTAAGTCTTTTTTTATATAGTCAACTCAAACCCTTACCCAAATGCTAGTCCTGTAAAGAAACTTCTTGTCCCCAGTTTTGATATCCTGTATAGACCCTGGGAATTTCTCTACCACATCTGGGTATGATTGGTAGTGCCCCTTCCCACATTTGGAATCAATTACTTGTTTTCAAAAATACATATTTTTTAGGTTATCAGAACTCTCTATTCTGACCCTTACTCTGAAAGTGTACATCCCCCTAAGATCTTTATTATTATGTACATACAATCTCTACTTTGAATTAGATTGAGTTTCTTTGGTTCCATGGAGTTGAACTGTATCTGTATTGTGATAGTGTGTTATAATTTTTTCCCCTTTGAGTATCAAATTGCCTTTGAATCCAGGTCTTTGCTTTAATTTGACTGTGAGGCCAAATAAAGTAGTTAGGTTAGTTGCCAGTAGCCCATTTATGAAAAGGTGCTTTAGGAATTAATTTGCATTATTGGTTCCTCAGTTTAAAAAAAATCAAAGTTATGATCTTATCAGCACAAATATTTTTTCCAATTTCACATCAAATATGTTTTCAATCCATTTGTTTTTAGAGGTGTTGTACCCCATCTAATCTATTTCCCAGAGAATAGCTGCCCTTCTTGGGTTTTTTAAGGTAACTGTGGGTCTACAATCTACCTCATAGCTTTAGAGCTATGCACTATATGCTCATAAGCCCCCACCAGTGTACTTTCTTTTAACAGTGAGCCAGTGGATAGAGAGGCACAAATGTAGGGTATATATTTTTATGTGTGTTTAGATATATGTGTATGGCAAGAGCAGCCAACAGTTCATATTGGAGGGAGTTCTTTTGGGGTCTGCTAGTTACATTTTTCTGCATTTTTATGATTTGCTCATCTTCTTGGATGTCCTTCTTCTATGTTCCCAAAAGTCTCATACTTGAAGATGTTTTGTAACTGCCTTTTTCGTATCTGTCTTATCCATTAAATTAGGTGTTTGTTGTTCTTTTGCTAGATGTCTTGGATTATATGGGCTAGGAAGAAATCCCCTTTCTTCCAGAAGGAAGCTCCTCCACAAAGCACTAATGGAGCCTAAATTCCTTCAACTTCCTTAGGTTTAGTTATTTAAGTCTCTAAGAGTATGGCTATCTTTTATACTCAGGCAAATGGGTTGAATCCTCTTGATTCGCTGAAGGGGCTTATTTGTACTTCTTAAATGCATGACCACAATTTTACAGTTAGTTTAATGATTTTCTACCACATTAAAACCCTATAATCTCAGACTAAATCTTGTGACCCCATCAAAAGAGTTGAGGAAAATCATATCTTTCCTTTATATAGGAAATATTTCAAAATGGGATAATTGGTGGATTTTTTAAAAAATATATTTATAAGGCCAGGTATTGGGAGGGGGAAGGCAGTACTCCAATTTTGTTAAAAATAGTTTGACATACCTTACTATTCTAATTGTTTTGTTGAATTTAATTGTCTCTTGTAATGAAGAAATGGCTCATGAGTTTTTAGAGTGCAAACTATATTCCCAACCTGTTTTTAATCCAACATTTGTAATTTAGGAGCATGTCTTTCTACTCTTAAATGGCCAAAGGGAAGATACTATATAGGAAGTAGTTTTCTAGGTTGATTTAAAGATAAAAATACTGATGGAGCTGGAACTGTGTATGGTATATACAGAGGATGAACAGATCTCAGCCATTTTGGGGGGTATATAAAGGTTATTTGTTATTATTCAAAATATCATTCTTTGGCAGTTCAAAACAAACAGATGTTTAATATTTACAAGTGTCAACTATCATTTAGCTACTAGGGAAACCTGTTTCCCATTTTTTACTTTCTTTTAAAACTCTTATAGTATTTCTAACATTAGAAATTGTGTGTCTTTGCTACATTTTTTTCTTTCTAACTCCTATTTGGTCTTTTTTTTTTTTGCATTAGTACTTTTCAGTTACACTCATCACTAGCTAACATAGGTTTTAGTATATTATGAAAATTAGGTTTTCCACATTCAGACATTTTTAAATTTAATAGTATTTTATTTTTTCCAAATACATGTATAATTTTCAATATTCATTTTTTAAGATTTTGAATTCCAATTTTTTTCTTTTTTTTTTCTTCCCCTCTCCTCAAGATAACAAGAAATCTGATATAGGGCATACATGTAAAATCATTTAAAACATTTCCATGTTAGTCATGTTATGAAAGAAAAATCAGAACAAAAGGGCAAAACTACTAGAAAGGAAAAAAAAAACAAAAAAGGTGGGGTAGGTAAATAATATACTTTAATTTGCCTTCAGTCTCTATAGTGTTTTTTCTGCATGTGTATGGCGTTTTCCATCCCAAGTCTACTGGAATTCTCTTAGATCATTATATTGCTGAGAAGAGCTAAGTCTATTGATCATCCCACAATATTACTGTTAGTGTGTGCAATGTTCTCCTTGTTCCACTCACTTCACTCAGCATCAGTTCATGTAAGTCTTCCCTGGTTTTTCTGAAATTAGCCTGCTCATCATTTCTTATAAAACAATATTCCATTACTGTCATAAACTGCAGCTTATTCAGCCATTTTCTAATTGATGGGCATCCACTCAATTTCCAAATTGTTTGCTACCCCAAAAATAGCTGCTTCAAACATTTTTGCAAATTTGGGTCCTTTTCCTTTATTTTATACATCTCAGCCATTTTTTCTTTCTTTATTCCCTGATATTTAGAGTAAAGAAAAATGACTATGAACTTTTAGGGAGTAGGGAGGGATTGCAGTTGTAACTATCTCTTCACAGGCTTTCCATGTAGCCCTGAACATTATGCCTTTTTGTTTTGCATTTATTCCTTCCTGATCTTGGATAAATGAATATCCCTGTATAGAATGAATCAGATTATCAATTGTGAGCTTTGAAAGATGAGAATCACCATAAGAGCCAACTGGCCAAGTCCAGTGAGCAGCTCACCCTAAGGAGAGCAATTTTCTTGATCCTTCCTAGCAATAGAAATAATTACATCCTGGAAAGATATAGTTCACCTGCACTGTCATGTTATACTCAGACATGATTTGATTTTGGTAGGAATTATCAGGGGCTATTAGAGCCAGGTCATGTACATATGTTCCTCAGTCACATATGTTTCTTACTACCTTTATGATTTTACCTTGATCTGTTTGTCTCACTGACCTATTATGTGCTAAGAGGAAAATGGGGATTTTTCCTAACTTCCATCCTTGGCATATTTCACGAGTAAATATCCTCTTGTGAAAACTTATTTCTTGGCTAATATTTAGGGAACACTGATAAGTGAATGTATTAGAAACCATAACCCTTTGGGGATACTCTTAAAATACTAAGGGGAAGAATAGTGAGTCACTCTCTGAAGATCCAGATTGTCAGTGCAAATTGGGGAATTAAAAGAGTGAGCCCAGACAGGGTATAGTACAAGTAATTTAGAAGAAGAGTACCTAAAATGAATGTAATAAAAAGAAAAGATTAGAAGTGACCATTTGGTTTCAGGTTCTTAAGAAATTAAATTAGAAAATGGTTTATGTGGCAAAGAAACTGTCTGTAAACCTGGATGTTTCATCTTTCATTACTCAGTGGAGTAATGCAGTGAATTCAAGACATTTTGCAGACTATAAATCATGGTGGATGCCAAAAAGAATTGAATACATTTTGGGCCATTTAGTATGGGAAGACCTGGAAAAATTGCTAGTTTTATAGTCAGAAAACTGTTAAATTAACCCAAAAAAGTGTCAGTGGAAAAGAAAAAAAAGTAATGAAAACAGTTATTCATAATGAGAGATATATGAAGTTAAGGAATTAACTTGTGTGCCACAAAGAAAGTGAAATATTGAATTAATACAGAGAACAGTGCAGTGACTTGCAACAGGAGTTTAGTTAATTAGGGTCAGGACCTAAAGGGAAAAAAGATTAAGTGAAATTAAAAGGTCTTTTGAATTAGTGTGGCGTAAACTTAAAGCTCATTGAAAAGATAAAAATGTATAGAGATACTCTTCACATTAGAAAGAAAACAAGTGTATAATAAAAGTAAATCCAGAGTAGGAAATTTAATGTTGGAACTAAGCATACAGCCATGGAATAAATTATCTAGAGCCCAAACTAGTGGTTCCAATGTCTGATTCTCCAACATAAGATACAAGGACTAATGCAACATTCTTATTTTATGTCAGTCATTGGCATTTCAAGCAAAATTCAATTAAAAAATAGGAAAAAAAAGCAAGAGACCTTTTTCAGAAACCAAAATATGAGGATTTTTTTCTTTTTAAAGTTTCTTTAGGAAGATAATGGAGGAGGGTTGAGATCACCTATAGTTATGAACCCCATCTGGAGAAATACTTGTTTTAATGTGAGGTATTATACTTAAATAAGGGAGAAAAATGAACCCCCACACTGCTAAAAACTTACATACAGTGAAGCCTCAAGAAGTTCAGCTCAGAAGGGCAATGGAGAAAATCTAGGACAGATTGAATAAAGAATATCTTGTTAAAAACACAAAAGAAACGTGTTTTAGGAAATATCTACAACAGTAGACTCTCTGAAGGAATAATTTCTCTAGGTAGCTAGAGAGACTTGAGATTTTTAATGATTTTCAAAATCAGTTTCAAATATGTTGTTATCCTAGATTTGAAAAGTAAGCTGGAGAAAGCTTTAGAATTGAACAACTTAAAATTTATGTTTTTTGGGTTTGGTACATTATTTATTCATAGTATATTTGAACTGTGTTCTAGATAGTTTTGCTGGGAAATGGTATGAGACCTTAGTAGTTGGGAGATTAACTACTTTATCCGGGTGTTTTAATGCAAGCAGTACAGAATGCCAAAACTGGGAAACATACATGAAATTTGGTTTTTTTTTCCCCTACACAGATGACTCATAGATCCATGCAACACCACTATTGCTTTTATATTGATGACAAAACATTGTTTTTAATTTATATTTTTGTTGCTCACAAAATTAGCCAAGAAATAAGTTTTCACAAGAGGATATTTACTCATGAAATATGCCAAGGATGGAAGTTAGGAAAAATCCCCATTCTCCTCTTACCACATTCTAGGTCAGTAGGATAAACAGATCAAGGTGAAAACACAAAGGTAGTATGTATGTATGTATGTATGTATGTGTGTGTGTATATGTTTCCAATTAAAGTGATTCTGTGATTCATAAGATATTGACTCTGAGCAAACGGTGGCAGGGACATGGGGCTTGAAGTAGTATTGCTTTGTGTTGCAGTCCAGTATTGGTTGATTAGCATTAATTTTTTTTTTAATTAAAGCCTTTTATTTTCAAAACATTTGAATAGTTTTCAGCATTCACATTTGAAAAACCTTGTGTTCCAAAAATTTCCCTCTCTTTTTCCCATCCCTTTCCCTAGACAACAAGTAATTCAACATATGTTAAACATGTACAATTCTTCTATGTATATATTTCCACAATTATTATGCTACACAAGAGAAATAACATCAAAAAAGAAAAAATGAGAAAGAAAACAAAAAGCAAACAAATAACAATAAAAAGGTGAAAATAATCCACACTCACTTCCCATAATGCAGATGTCTTTCTCCATTACAAGTCTATTGGAATTGGCCTGAATCATCTCATTGTTGAAAAGAGTCACAACCATCATAACTGATCATCATATAATCTTCTTGTTGCTGTGTACCATAATCTCCTGGTTCTGCTCATTTCACTTAGCATCAGTTCATGTAGGTCTCTCCAGCCCTCTCTGAAATCATCCTGCTGATTGTGTCTTATAGAAAAATAATATTCCATAACATTCATATATCATAACTTATTTTGCCATTCTCCAACTGATGGACAGCCACTTAACTTCCAATTTCTTGCAAAAAGAGCCAAGCCAGAATTAGTTTTTTTTTTTTATCAGACTAATATTATTGTATTTTATTCCTCTGTTGAGAGAAAACAGATAAAAACAAAAGACCATATACCATAACTCCTTTTGTTAAAAATTTCAAATGGTTATAATTATCTTGAGTTATTTCAGTTTTTCTAAAGTCTCTTTTTTTGAAACCAACTTACTGTATTACATTTACCAATGTAAAAAATTGAGAAATCTGCCAGATATTATGATACTTGAACTTTGACATTAAAATCAATCATAGATGCTAGAGTCACATGCAGCAAAAATCTTCCTCATAAAACACTCACCTGCATAGTGACTCCTTTGAGATAAAGTTATTAGTGACAGATTATACCTTCACCACAGACCCACCCACTCAAATGGGCTTTTCTTTATGCTCATAGTCTTAAATATTTTATTGATTGTCATGTCTCATTCTTGTGGTTTTGATTTGAACTTTGTTTTCAATAAAATCAGTATAATACATAAATACATGTTATTTATGTATATATGCTTACATGTTTTATGTACATGTTTACATATGCATACTCCTACATATTTAAACAGATATAGGTGTGTAAATGTATATGTAGCAGATATATTTATGTAGGAGTTATACTACAAAAAATTCAACACTTTTGGAAATTGCTTTCATGCTCTCTTTGCTTCCATCTTGTTACATCATTCTGCCACATGTATGAAATAATGTGTAACATGGAGTGTTCCACAATTTGGAAAAGTCTGGGAAAACTCACACCAACAGTGTCTTCTCTTTGCCCCTTCTCTCCCAAATTGTCATTATTGCTCAAATACCACTTAGATTTCAGTGATGTTTGCCTATTACCTAGCTATAAGATAAAGAACCTTTAGGAAAGAACCAGTAAATAGGGAGAGATTGAATAGAAGAAATGTGGAAGACAAAAAAGCTAATCTTCTGGAAAAGATTAGGATGAGATGGAGTAAGGGTTCCTACACAAATAGGAAGTGAGAAGGAAGAGGGGGAAAAGGGAGCTCTTATTGATCTCAACCTCATGAAATATGAAGTAAATAAAGTCTTTATGTGATGAATTCATGAGAATAGGTGGAGTGAATGGTCTAAAGCAGGAAGGTTTGAAACAATTATTGTTGAGTGGAATAGATAAATAAAGATTGACTTGCTATGCTGAAATCCTGGTTGAGATTTACTAGCATAACTTAATTGTGTAATGCACTCAAGACATCATGAGTCTTCCAAATGTAATTATAAAAAGCTGAATTTTCTTTACTTTAGACATATTATGATAGAAAATCATTATCTTTAAAAAAAAAAACAACTAAATCTTGACCAGTTTCAAACTCTAGAATAGGAATTCTTAAACTTTTGGGGGGTGTCATATATCCCTTTGGTAGTCTAGTAAAACCTATGAATTCCTTCTCATAATTTTTAAATGTATAAAATAAAGTATATAATAAATCAATATTTTCCATAGAAACCATAGTACAAAAGAAACCAATCATATTGAAATACTTGTCAACATATTTTTTGGATTTTTGGATTCATGGATCTCAAGTTAAGAAATTCTGCCCTTGGATTGTTATCCCAGATTCCCATTTGCACTTGTCCCCAGAGGCTACTTCTCCCCTTTGCATTATAGGGGTAACATGAGCACTCACTAGTATGTTTCCTGTTGATATAAATTAGTCAACCAATCATTAGCTTTCAGAAATGGGTATTTACTAAAGCAATATGATAAAAATAATTAGTGCAAAATATCCTCCCCAAAATATCTTTGACTCACTCTTTCACATCTATGTAGAATCCATAGGAAAGTTGGCTCAGTCTTAGAAATCATAACTGACTAAGGGAAAACTCACAGCTTCTGGTTGCCTAAAATCCTTTTCTCCCCTTCATGGGGACTCAGGAGCTCCATTTAGGTGTGTTGAGATTTCTGCAGGGTTCCAGCTACTCCTCAATGTGTCTAGTTTGGCATCCAGTCCCATTGCTGATGTTTGCCAACTACCAATGTTTCAGGGACACTACTAGGATGCCCCCCCCCCGAGAAATCCAGATATTCTGAAGTTCACAAGGTCTTATTCTAGTTGAGGAGGTGGTTAAGAAAATAACGACTCTAGTCTCCTTCTCTCCTGTTGGGTTTTTTTTTAACTTTCCTTTGTGTGAGTGTGTCTGAAACCAGATTTGAATTTAGGGTCTTTGTCTGCCCCTTGGTGAAAAAAAAAAGCTCATTACACATGTAAAGTCATGTAAAATAGTTCCATATTAGTCGTAAGTGAAACTGTGGGATCTTACCTGAAATGGTATCATTATTAGTCAGACTTGCTCTTATAAATGCCAGATTTATTAGCTGGCTGCTTTTACTTAAACTCCACACCAATGAGCAGGTTTTAGATCCTAACATTCTTCCTGTGTTGCATCTCATTTTGCCCAATGATTTTTACTTTTCAAAATGATTGAATACGTTTAGACACTAAGTTTTGTGTTTTTGATTCATTAGAAGGGTTCTCACCTGATAAAAATATCATAGTCATAAAGAATTTCTTGCTTTAATTGCAGTGGAGGAAGAGGGGAGGGAGCAAACATTTATTAAATGCCCACTAAGTGCTAAGTTCTTTGCAAATATCTTATTTGATCCTCACAACTATTCTAGGGGGTGTTATTATCCTTATTTTACATCTGAGGAAATAAACAGTTTAAATGTTTTGCCAGGGTCACACAGCAATTTAAGTTTCTGTGGCCCTATCTGAACTTAGATATCCTGACTCCAGGCTCGTGTTCTATCCACCTAGCTACCTCTGTGGAGGTCATTGAATCTGAGAGAAAGCAGAAACAATAAGAAAGGGGTAAAAGATGTTTCAATAAAGTGTTGTTGGTGAATTAAATCTTGAATTCTAAAAGCATAGTAATCATAGCAAAGAAAATGTGACTTAAAAAATACCCAACATCATAGTTCTGCATTAAGTGCTCCTCAGAGAATGAAGGAAGAAAAAATAAACATGCAGCATTTGACTCTGAAAAATAAACAGCTTCATTATGTATCAGTGCCTAAAATACATACTAGTGAACATTAACATTGCAAATGAAGAAGGGTGAAGGCCAGGACAATCTGCAATCTTTTACAAGTTTTTTTTTTTTCCATAGGGGCCTAGGGCATTTCTTTAAGGAGAGAAAAAAATAACCACAAACTACTTTCCATACCCCCAAAATGAGTGATTACAAAAGAAATAGAATATTAAGAAGAATAAAAAATGGCTTCTAAATGATGTCTGAAACAAGAGTCTAATGAACCTGATTAATGAAGGAGGAAAGGGGGCAATCTCCCAGGCTATAATTTGCTTTGCTTCTTGCGTGAGATTTGTTAGATTCCTATTTTAGAGGTGTGGCTTTAATTGAGGAGTCTGGAGGACAGCCTGATCAATTGATGTCCACTTAGAGCCCATTGGCCAGTGAACATAGGACTGACCACTTCCTCCAGAGCGTTGGGGTGAAGTATTAGCATTCAGAAATGGTCTGCAGCAACTGCAGCTGCTGGTTGTATTTTCTGTTAAAGAAATGCATAGAAATGGACATTTCCGCTAGAGTTAAGATCAATATTCTTTGTAAAAATGAAAAATAAAGCTAGGCACAGAGTTTTAATGGGTTCATCATCCCACTTAGCTGTGTTAGGATGTCTGATCTGTAGTCCTGTCTCTGCCACTCATTAATTAAGTGATCTTAGCCAAGTCACTTAGACATCGACTTCCATAGATGGACAACCTGAGGTCAAAGAAGCTAAGTGTCAACTTAAACAGTCTGAGACAGATGGCATCTATCACCATAAAGAATGCTTTGTAGTTGGAGCTCTTGCTTCAGGCAGAAGAAAAAGAACAGGGAAATGATGTGGAGAGCACTGGCATGCACAATGATCTGGCAAGTGTCTCAGATCAAACTTAAAGATAGAAAGTATTATCCAAAGATTTTAAATTCACTTTTTTTCCTTTTAAGCCCACAGGGCACAGAGTTATGTAATAAGGCCAGAGCATTATAGAGGAACTGTACTGGCCAGGTCTCTTGGAAATGGCATTTCATTTTGAAAATTTTACCAAATCACAAAAAGGAGACAAGAAATGAAATGACAAAGTTGCTTTTTTATATTATTATTTTTACCTCTCAAATTAGGAGTACAAACTCAAAGTGATTCATAAGAGAATTTAAGAAGATCATGGGGATAAATTGTGAAGGAGAGAAAGGGATGATGTAAACATATTTATATCTTGGATCCATCTTTATAACTCTTCCTCATCCTTTAAGCAGAAATGGAAGAACCTTTTCTATTTGTTTTTCCTTTCAAGCATCACTGACTTCTCAGTTAAGGATCATGCAAATAAAAGCATATCCATTTTATAATTTCTCTAAAAAATTCATAGTACTCAAAAATATAAAAACAAATAATCATGTATTTTATCATAAACACAACACTTAATAAGCATTAACTCCATATTATAACCAGCACTAGTCAGTCAATAAACACTTATTAGCACACCTACTATGTGCCAAGTGCTGATGATACAAAAAGAGACAAAAATATAGTCAAGAAGCTCTTAATCTTTCTTAAAGGGAGAAAGCAAGACAAACTTTAAGATTCACAATATAGGTAATGTCTAAATAACTTTGGACAAATTTCACAAAATTTATATCAAATGTCCAGCTGACAAAATTTTAAAACATAGCTCATATAATTTTTTTTACAAATTGCCCAATATGCAATTTAGAAAGCAATATATTTCATCTAACTAGGAGATAAAAAACATGTGACCTCTTTAGATAAGTTGCCAGAACTCTTTTAATATCTTTTTTTTAAACTTCAAATCAAATACGGATTTAAAGTTCTAGTGGCAATACTTGGATATTAATGCTCATATATTTCTAAAGTATTATTCCCAAATGCATATCATATATCATTTAAATTTAAACACATAGTAACTTAAGTCACATTTTGGGGAGAAAAATCCTCTTTCCCCTCAAAAACTCCATTCTTTTAGATTCCCTGAAATGTTTGAAATAAATTATGAGACGTGAGATAGAGACACAGGTCCCTGGGAACAAAGTAGCAATGCTCCTATCTCCCCCCTTCTAAATTTTGTACTCTTCCATAAACCCATGTAGACTTCTATTTGGAAAGAGGAAAAATTTTAAAGTGTAAGATGGATTTCCCTAGATTTCCCCAAGCCATGTAGAGAGACCACACCCTCTGGGAAGAGTTTTGAGATTCTTGGGTTGGGGGACATAGGGACCCATTTAGAAAGTCACTTGAAAGCTTAAAAAGAATTCAAGTTAGTGTGAAACAAGGTGCCTGACAGGCAAACAGACTTAAAACAGAGAAACAAAACAAATGCTTTTAAATCCTAAAATGGTCAGCTCTTTTCCTTTGTAATTTCAGCTGACTGAGAGAAACATAGACAAAATACACTCACACTTAATGCAAACATAAACTGCTTTTAAATTCCTTTTCCTTTCTGTCTAGTACAGGGTTTTTCCTTACCTACTTCCTGAACCCCACTTATTTT
>JAJPUD010015715.1:17723-36462 GCA_023553655.1 Myrmecobius fasciatus | reverse complement strand
TATAGACCCATTTCCCTAATGAATATTGATGCAAAAATTTTAAATAAGATTTTAGCAACAAGATTACAGAAAGTCATCCCCAGGATAATACATCATGACCAAGTAGGATTTATACCAGGAATGCAGGGCTGGTTCAATATTAGGAAAACTATTAGCATAATCAATTATATTAATAACCAAATAAATAAAAATCATATGATTATCTCCATAGATGCAGAAAAAGCCTTTGATAAAATCCAACACCCATTCCTATTAAAAACACTGGAGAGTATAGGAATAAATGGGCTTTTCCTTAAAATGATAAGTAGTATCTACTTAAAACCTTCAGCAAGCATCATATGTAATGGAGTCAAACTAGAACCATTCCCAATAAGATCAGGAGTGAAACAAGGCTGCCCACTGTCACCATTACTATTTAATATTGTATTAGAAATGTTAGCTTCAGCAATAAGAAAAGAAAAAGAGATAAAAGGAATCAGAGTAGGTAGTGAAGAAACCAAATTATCACTCTTTGCAGATGACATGATGGTATACTTAGAGAATCCTAGAGACTCAACTAAAAAACTACTAGAAACAATTCACACCTTTAGCAAAGTGGCAGGATACAAAATAAATCCACATAAATCATCAGCATTTTTATATATTACCAATAAAGTTCAGCAGCAAGAGATACAAAAAGAAATTCCATTCAAAATAACTGTTGATAGTATAAAATATTTGGGAATTTATCTGCCAAGGGATAGTCAGGAACTATATGAACTAAATTACAAAACACTTTCCACACAAATCAAATCAGACCTAGTCAATTGGAAAAACTTAAAATGCTCATGGGTAGGACGAGCGAATATAATAAAAATGACAATACTACCCAAACTAATTTACTTATTTAGTGCCATACCAATCAAACTCCCAAGAAATTATCTTACAGATCTAGAAAAAATAGTAGCAAAGTTCATTTGGAAAAACAAAAGGTCTAGAATTTCAAGGGGATTAATGAAAAAAAAGGCTGAAGATGGTGGACTTGCTGTACCAGATCTAAAACTATATTATAAAGCAGCGGTCATCAAAACCATTTGGTACTGGCTAAGAAATAGAGTAGTCGATCAGTGGAATAGGATAGAATCACAAGACAAACTAGGCAATAACTATAGCAATTTGGTTTTTGATAAACCCAAAGACCCCAGCTTTTGGGATAAGTATTCACTATTTGACAAAAACTGCTGGGAAAACTGGAAACTAGTGTGGAAGAAATTAGGGCTTGACCCACATCTAACACCACATACCAAGATAAGATCTAAATGGGTTCATGATCTGGATATAAAGAGTGATTTTGTAAACAAGTTAGAGGAACATAATATAGTTTACCTCTCAGACCTGTGGAGATGGAATAAATTTATGTCCAAAGAAGAACTGGAACTTTTAATTGAAAACCAGATAGATAACTTTGACTATATTAAGTTAAAAAGTTTTTGTACAAACAAAATCAATGCAGACAAGATTAGGAGGGAAGCAATAAATTGGGAAATCATCTTTACATTTTAGGGTTCTGATAAAGGTCTCATCTCTAAAATATATAGAGAATTGTCTCATATTTATAAAAATTCAAGCCATTCTCCAATCAATAAATGGTCAAAGGATATGAACAGACAATTTTCAGAGGATGAAATTAAAACTATTTATAGTCATATGAAAAGGTGCTCCAAATCACTATTGATCAGAGAAATGCAAATCAAGACAACCCTGAGATACCACTTCACACCTGTCAGATTGGCTAAAATGACAGGAAAGGTTAATGATGAATGTTGGAGGGGTTGTGGGAGGGCTGGGACACTGATGCATTGTTGGTGGAGCTGTGAACGGATACAGCCATTCTGGAGAACAATTTGGAGCTATGCTCAAAAGGTTGTCAAGCTGTGCATACCCTTTGACCCAGCAGCATTTCTATTGGGCTTATATCCCAAGGAAATCATAAAGGAAGGAAAGGGCCCCACATGTGCAAGAATGTTTGTGGCAGCCCTTTTTGTAGTGGCTGGAAACTGGAAATTGAATGGATGCCCTTCAATTGGAGAATGGCTGAATAAATTATGGTATATGAATGTTATGGAATATTATTGTTCTGTAAGAAATGACCAGCAGGATGATTTCAGAGAGGCCTGGAGAGACTTACATGAACTGATGCTGAGTGAAATGAGCAGAACCAGGAGATCATTATACACAGCAACAACAGTACTATATGACGATCAATTCTGATGGACATGGCTCTCTTCAACAATGAAATGTTTCAAACCACCTCCAATTGTTCACTGAAGAAAGCCATATACACCCAGAGAGAGGGATGCGAAATGTGGACCACAACATAACATTCTCATACTCCTTGATTGATGTTTGCTTACATTGTGTTTCCTTTATCTGATATATCGTTCGTGTAGATAAGATTTTTCTTGCACACCAATGATAAGTTTGGAAATATGTATACATATATTCGATTTGCCAATATTTTAACATAAAAAAAGAAATATTCTGATATGAAAATCCAAGAAATTATTTACATAATTGCTTCACTGACTCCACCCACAACTTACAATCAGTCAGACAAAATGGGATGAGTCTCATAGAGTAGAACACTCAGGAAGCTAATTTTTATATAAGGCATTTTGAACTAAACAATGGAATTCACCTCTCCCTGCTGCCTGAGAGAAGTGCAATATGCAGGGTGTAGGGAGAAAAAGAAAGCTTGGAGAATTATAAATGTAAGAGTCATACAGAAGATACTGAAAACTATATACAAGCTTTGGAATAGTCACATATTATGAAGGAAACTATGTATGAAAAGAGTTGTGAAGCTTTTCTTATAGGGGCTTTTGGAAGAGTAGACATTATAAGCTTTATCTACATTATCAGCTTTCATATTTGTCCCCTCATCCCCTTCCCACACTTCTCCTCCCACCCCTTTACCCCAATCCTGCCCCGCCAAATATGAGAGGCAAAGAAGAAAGACATCAGTCTACCCAGTTAATTTTATCCAGATAATTTAGTTAATGTAACTAGAGTCAGAAAAACCTGGAATTCAAATACTGACCCAGGAATTTACTAGTTAGATGACGCTCATAGAGTCACTTAACCTGCTGTCTCTGTTTCGTTGTTTGTAAAATGTTGATGATAATAGCCCCTCCATCCCAGAGATTTGTGAAAATTAAGTTGCATTACAAATCTAAAGCATTCTGTAACTTTGAAGCACTATATAAATATTGACAGCTATTATTAGTAATCATATAATATGGAACATTTAAATTCAAGGGTGGAGAATAAACCACAATGATGACAGAATTCAATGTAAGCTCTATGAGAACAGGGACTATATCATTCTTTGTATATATAACTCCAAAGCTTAGCACTGTGAATGTGTATGTATGTGTGTGTATGTGTGTGTGTGTGTGTATGACTACAGATAATTTATGACCCCTCTCAAATGATTTCTAGTTTGTCCTGCATGTATTTTATTTATACATAGTTATTCACATGCTGTATGCCTCATCAACCTGTGACCTTGTTGAGAGCAGGGAACTGTCTTTCTTTTTATTCTCAGTATTTAACACTGGTATACAATAGGCACTTAATAAATGCTAGTTTATTGACTGGTGTGTTGATTGAGATGTTAGAGTCAGAAAAGAAGGTTGGGAAACCTATTAGTGCAAAGGATAGAAATACTTGCCTTGATCTCTTAAGAATTAACACTACATTTTCCAGTTTACAATTATTCCTATTTTCATCATTTCCACACTAATGAACTGAATAAGGTAGGAAGCCTAGAAAAAAGAAATGGACATATTCTGTAGGTAGATAAGATAAAATGTGATCTAATTTCTGGGAAATCCGATTTCTGAAAAAGGGGACCCTAGTCATACCTAGGATTCTTATTAAGACCTTGTATCAGAAGGCACTCCATTACCTACAATATATTAGATTCCTTCTTAAGTTGGCCCTTGATTTGACTTTGTGTCTTTCCTCCTGGGTAAGGGTCTCAGGTACTCCCAAAATAGATGATTGCCTAGTACTTGGATTCATAATAGATTGAAGATGTCTGGGAGATGGAAAAATCCCACTAATTTGTATCTATGTGGCTCAAATGGATTGGGGATCTTCTGGGAAATAAGGGTAAGTATGTAACAATGGCCAATAATGAAAAAAGGCCACATAATAGGATTAATTAGGCTTATCTGAGAGTGTGGCTGGGGCTTTCCTTTCTATAAAATCTCTACCATCAAGGAAAAATACTTAAAGAAGGAAACAGCACCCTCTCATGTTGTTTCAATTAAATTCATCAAGAATGTAAGATACTTTGCCACATTTTGGCAACTTAAAAATGAAAAATGCCACTGTCTTCACAAAGTTCATCTCTATTATAGGGATAAAATATATGCTTGCCAAATTAAAATAACATGTTAAAAAAACTAATTAAATACACAGAAAAGATCCTAATGTTAGGAGATTCATGGAGAGGGGAATCAATTTTAGCTAGGAACATCAAGATACATAATTGAGGATAGATAACAGATCCAAGGAAAAGAAGTCACTATGTGTAAAAAAATATGGAAGTTCTAAAAATTAAGAAAGGGTGCCCAACAATTGAGAAATGGCCAAAATTTTCTATATGACTGTAATGGAATACTGTTGGGTCATAAGAAATTATGAAAAGGACTTCTCTAAGAAGATTTATTTGAAATGATGCAAAGAACAAATTATGGTGTATGGATATAATGAAATATTGCTGTGCCAAAAGAAATGATGGAAGGTAGCATTTGAACTGAATCTTGAAGAAAGCTAGAAGATGTCAATAATGACTTAGCATTGATTTTATTTCCAGGAAATGCTACATATACTTACGTATATACCTTGGGAATCCTACGCTTGCAGTAGACATTCCCATAACTCACAGGCCTATCAGTTACCCTCAACCTGATTTAGCTAATCTGCTGGGATGATTTTACTGTGTAATAGCTGCTTCCCCAGTATATGGCTTCATTATTCCCATATTTTCAGAGCACTTAGTAACGCTGTGGCTAACTTTGTGGACAACATTTTAAAATAGCCTTAATTATTAGCATGGCTATCATAGTTTGATGATGTTTGGACCTTTTCTGTCCTTTGTGTGTCCTTTTCTGCCCTTTGGGTGTGTTTTCTGTGGGTTTTTTTCCTAGTTTCCTACTGAGGAATTAAAAAAAAAACAGATTTCATTTATTTCTGCATATCTATATAGGCAGAGCTATAAGTCAGGAATCCAATCTGCATCAGCTAAATAAAGTCACTGATAATTTTCCTAGAAGGATACTGGGGTACCTTACTTAACCTCCTAGCTGAGAAGATTATTTGGTTCTTTTATAGGTTGCTACCCTCATGAAAGCATTAGAGCAATAGAGATTGGGGACTGGGTTCATCATTAATCTGGATGTCAAGCTGTGATGCCATGTTGTAGTGGGTGTGGGCACATATGGCCCTTTAACCAAAGGTTCTATAGCCACTTCTTTCCAACAATGCTTTTTGTGACAGCAAATCATGTGACTTTCCATCTGCCTCTGATTGAAAAATTGATTGTATTGGTCCTTTTCCACATTCTAATGGAATCACCCTTTTGCTCACTGGATTTGGACTCAGAATATCTATTTTCAAGTACAAAGGTATACTAAACACATACTGACTCAAGAGCGTATTGTTAAATATTCAATATGAGCATTTTTACCTCTTATAAAGATAAAAACTACCAATCAGGGCTTTATTTATTCTTATGTTTATTATTTAGGCTTAAGAAATTGATAGAAATATTAATGATGTAAATTAAATTTAAAAGTATATTATGTATACTTTTTTCCCCAGAAAGACAGTTTTTTCTTAAATATTTACAAGCATATCATTGAAGTCAAGGTTTCTACATTTAGCAATTGGTTGACTTTGAGCAAGATACTTAAAGTGACTAAACTTAGTTTCCTCATTTGTAAGAGGAGGTCCTTTCAGGCTCTGAAGTTCTATGATTCTTTCAAGGGTAACAGTAATAATAGTTTAATTGAATTCTCCTTTCATTTATATGAGTTTATTCTCTATGAGTTCTCTTATTTTTTCAATTTTGTAATTATCCTCCTATAAGCATCTGGCAACATCCTTTGGCCTTTCTTTAGATAATTAGACATCATTTGAATACCAATATATGATGATGATGATGATGATTGTGGTGGTAGTGGTGGTGGTGATATCACCTTCAAAAACAAATCTGTTGTTTACATCATGAGAAAACAATGACAAAGTAAGGGAATATCAAATAAGGTAAAGGAAAGAATGAACTCTGCCTTCTCTGAAACTTCCTGGGTAATTATGACAATATAATTAATGAACTATTGGAACCACCGAAATGCTGGCCAATTGAACCATGGTATTGATTTGATTAGCACCCTATATCATGTGGCATAATTATTTCTATGAATTTAAGAAATTTATCCACTTAGAACCATCATAAAGGTCAGCTTGACACAAAGGAAAATAGAATGCATGTTGCTCTTTTACATTCTGCTACCCCAATGAGGCAAAATAAATCAGATCAAACAAGAAGTATTATACTTCTTCACCTATTAGAAATATTTCAATGCTAATTGTGCTAAAGTGGACAAATTATAAATGAGCATAAAGCAACCAGAAGATATGAATATTTAAATTGTGTATTAGTCATATTAAAACATAAAAAAATCAGAACAAAACTGAAAACAGTTTTTACTAGTTATAGGCAAGGACATCATACTGTAAATTATCAGTAGTATGCTAATCCCAAAGTAAACAACAATTTTCTAAAGTTCAATGCAGGGAAACCCTAAGAAATTTAGCCATATTAGATGAAATATAAATGAAAATTGAGAAGCTAACAAATCTTGAGAAAAGCTATGACTCTGAGGGCACTGAAATACTAAACACAAAATGTAGCATTGCTATCTAATAATGAAACTAATAGTGAAAATAATGCCAAGGACTTGCATGATTTTGAAGAGAAGATGAGCAAATTTAGACTAGAATTCTGAAAAGCTTTTGTGCATTTTATGGCATAAGTTCAACTAATATCTAATAAGTTAATATTTGTGAAGCACTTAGAAAAGTACCTGACATGTAGTAGTCACTAAATAGATCTTTATTCCTCTTCCCATCCTCACCTCCAAAAGATCAACTATATTTATATGATGAACTAAAAGCAAACAAAAATAACTCCACTTTCTGCTACAGTCATTATTAATAAATGTGTCCTCTCATAATATTTGATAAGGAAAACAAAAACATATCAAGTTCTACACATAACAGTATAATGCTACAGCTATTGACATGCTAAAAATTGCAGAAAGAAAGGGGACTAAAAGAGAGGTTTCAAACATTGCCATTGCAGCAATAGCTTAAGAAAACTATTTAAGACTTGTAGAAAACTATTGGAAGATTACATCACTATATTACACTAAATGTACTTGAACAACACACACGTTATCCAATTGTGTGACACATAAGAAACCTGTAAAATAAAATTCCAAAAACAATAGTATATTGGAAGCCTTGATGCCCTTCAGCAAGAAAAAGTGAAAATCAAAAGGTTAAAACATTTCTGGAAATCAAAGCCATGTGAAGAAAGGGGAAAACAGTTCAACAAACATCAGAAATGATACTATATAGGCTTGTGAAGAAAAGAAATTAGAAAAAGAACTGCTAAAGATGGAAAATGTGGAAAATACTGTGTTTTACATTATTATCAAAAGAAGTTCACAAACACAGAAGCTGAATCTAATGTGAAACATAAAACTTGCTTACTATTAATATAGTAAATAAAAGAATATTTACATTGAAAGTTGAATGATATGCTAGTTTTCCCCAAAATCGCAAAGCAGCAGAACTAGATAAGCTTTAAAATTACTAATTCAGATAATTAATTTCCCATTGGCACACAAATTACTAGCAAAACACTTCACCAATTTCTTCTGTGATACAAGTTCATACCATTTTTCTTCATAAAACAAAAATATTGTTTATTTATTGCCAAAACATGAGACCAATGACTTCTCCCAATAGTGGACAATTATGTATTTATTTACTTTATACAAATCATTGGAAATTTGTGTTACAAAGACAAAAAAAATCTATAAAACTTACAAGGAAACCACATTATTTGCTGAGTAGCAGGGGGTGGGGTAAAAATGGAATGCCACATGGTTTCAATAGTAACTATTGCAGGAAGAAGCTAAATTTAGCTTATTCCAGTAGGTTAGAGAATTTTTTTTTCTTTTTGTAAATGCAAAATGCTATAATGAAAATAAATTCCATTCTAAATACTTTCGTAATTGGATAGTTAAAGCACATGAAGCAAAAATGTTGAAGGATATAAAACAAAACTTTCTTATAGTTATTCAATTGGGAATTTTAGGAAGTTTTTGTAGCTCAGGGGAAAAAATTTTACAACATTCCTTGGCAGGCTAATCCTTTTAGCAATCATACTACTAGATGTGTAAAGCAATATGGGATGGAGGTGGTGCTGAGCTGAGGAGTATGAAGGAGAACCAGCTGTGACCTCTAGAGCAGCAACAGCCCCAAGAGCATCCCTGAACTTCCACTACTTCTCACCCCATGGTATTAAAGTTGAGGCAATTTTCTAGGAGAACTTTTACCCCCAAAAGTTTTTTCCAAACATTCTAAAACTACTCTGTTTCATGACATATTTTTTGTGAGAATTTTAAGGAAAATGGAAAATTGAACAAATATGATGAAAACTGACTCAATTCAAGATATATTTTTATAGTAGAATGGTAACCTTGATCAGAGGTTTTTAAAGTACTGATTAGCAGGAAAACTTTTGTCAAAGTGTCATGACACTTACCCTTGTCAATTTAGTGAGTGGACCTGAAAGCAGCTTAGATTTGACTCCAATTAGTTGTTTAAGACAGAAGCAAAATGGGTCTCTAGAGACAGCTGAACAACCTAGCAACAGGGATTAGTTTATTTTGGTCCTTCATTGCCATTTTGATGGTACACACTCAGTTTTGCTACGAAAGGATAGGAATTGCATTTTTGGAAGCCATAAATCAGATACTGGTTTACCGTGGGCTAAGATATTAGTGTAAGTGGGATCTATATAATCCCACATCACCAACTTGATTTGTTGTGAGTCAAGATTCTGTGGAAGATATCTGGGGTAGTTTGAGTTAAGTTCAGGCCAAAATAGATTGGCCTGGAACCCAGAAGTACACCCAATGGGCAAGGAATATATAAAGACAGCTATAGAGTTCTGGTAGGTAACTCCTCAGAGAACTTCTGGGTGAACTGCTTCTATCACCTTGTGAAGAACATTCTTTCATTTTTATCTTTTTATGGTCTATTTTTTCCTGGGGAATGACTCTACATTTTATTAAAATAATTACATATCTTAAGCCTCAAGGTTTTATTTGTCAACTGCACTAAATATAAAATCATAATAGCAACTCAATATTGAGTTGTTCTTTATTGGACAATCTACTTAAATGGACCACAACATTCATACCTTTTCCATTGGCTGTCACAAACTCTGTCTCTGTTTAGCCCTTGTGGCTTAGTCATATATTGAAAACATGTAAAATAATTTGAATGCTAAAGTATTTAATGTTTAAGTAGAAAATTCTTTATAATTTGAAGCATGACACCTGCATTGTGTCATTAAAAACAAATTATACAAAATATTATATCTTTAGTAAAAATATTTCAAAATCTACTGTGGTTCTGCCTAATTATAAACTAATTACCACCACTTCTGAATAGAATTGTGAGTGGTTGAGAAGTTCAAAGCTGGGGAAAATTTTTACAGCAAGAATTTTTGATAAAGGCCTCACTTCTAAAATACATAAAAACTGTGTTGAATTTGTCAGAACGTAAGTCATTCCCCAATTGATAAATGGTCAAAGAATATGAGCAGATAATTTATAGATGATGAATAAGTTCTGGTGTATGAAAGCAATAGGATATTACTGGTTTTTTTGTTTGTTTGTTTTTTAGAAATGATGAACAAGTTGATTTTAAAAAGCTCTAGTTACATGAACTGATGCTGAGTGAAACAAGCAGAATCAGGAATACATTGTACACAATAACAGCAAGAATGTGTAATGACCAACTATGAAAATTTGGTTCTTCTCATCAGTTCAGTGATCTAAGCCAATCCCAATAAACTCAAGATAGAAAAATTCCATCTGCATTCAGAAAGACAACTATGGAGATTGAATATAAATCAACACATATTGTGTTCATTTGGGTTTTTTTTTCTTTCATAAAAAAATCCCTTTTGTTCGGATTGTTTTCTCTCAAAATTATTTATAAAGTAATGTGCATTTAAAAAGTTAATACATATGTATAACCAGAAAAATAAAACAATTATTTAAAAAATTCAACTGAAAAAGAAAGTATAAAGAACTGAAATGTTTCCAGCATGAAAGCAATGGGAAGAATTCTTATTATGAAATCATAGTACAGAATAATAAATTAAAAAATCAGAAGAAAGGTCAGATACTGTGCATTTCTATTAATCTATGACCATGAAATCCTTATAATATCCTTAGTAGAATATCCTCCAGACTTTCAAGGAAGATTACTAGTGAGTTAGAATCTCTTGTGATGTTGGAGGACTTTGTCAGGAAATTTTTCCTTACATTGAATCAAAATCCATCTCAATAAAACTCTCTAACAATTGTGAATCAAAAAATAAAAAAGAATTGTGCATGGCTTTGAAGTAAAAAAGTAAGTCATATTAAACAAGGAATTAATCAATTTGTGTACCTGAAAGACATCAAGTACTATAGTTCCACCAAAAACATATGAAATAACTTTTTAATCTAGTGAAAATTTTCTCCAAAGATATAAAAATTTCCTTTGAACTTGATAAGTGCAAAATTCTTAATGCATACCAAGGAAAGGTAGAGAGTGAAGTCTTGTAGATTTTATCCTGTGGTTAAATGGAAACAACAGACAATGAAAATATTTATCTTCATTAGAAACATAAACCTAAAGCTATAAAAGACAAAGCTACTATTCAATGTGTTGAGACTTGGTGACATCCCCAAATCAGAGATAAATAGAAAGAACTTATTTACAATAATTAACATCTAAGTAATATCAATCTGCATATAACTATTCAAAATTCTAAATTAGACCATAACAGAATTGTAAAGTATACTAATAGAAATCCATACTATATGAATAAAACACAGTATCTGTATTCTCCATTAGCCAAAAATAAGGAAGAAGATTGATATAGATTCCCAGAGTATATGATACATGGATAAAAAAATCTATAGAAATGCTTTTGAAATAAGCAGCCATCATTTTTTGAGCAATAATAAAGGATCATAACAGATTGATCTAGTGCAACTAAATGTTTTACCTTTAAATGAACTCTTTAAGGCCTCTCATCAGTGAAATGCCCATGATTCAACCAACAATATGTCACAAGAAAGTGTTATTTAGATTTCGAATAAGTTTTTGGAAATGGAAATGGTAAATTTTGGAAACCAAGTTATCATCACCACTAGGACTATAATGAGCAAAGTAGATTATTGTATTAAAGTTGTATCTTGTTTTATTGTCTCTGACTACCACCCCACACTTTTATCAAGTATAATAAGTTTATAAATAGCCAAGTTTAAAGGAATAATAGAATGAAGTAAGATTGAAAAGGGGATCTTAAAAGTCATGTACAAATCGTCTCTACAATTAAAGTATCATAATTTACAAATTATATCACATATTAAACAAAATTCTCATTCTGGCAAAATGTAATTAATCAGAAAAAGCCTTTTAGGTGTTGCTTTTTAAGGTTTCTAATCCTATGATATGTAAATTCCAGACAAAATCCAGAACTCCATAGCTTGAGAGCATAAGAACATCACAAAGGTGCTTATAACTTTAAGATAATAACTTTGAAGTATTACCAACAACTTTGAAATGATTTGGATAAATTAATGAAATAATTCCAAGGTGGCATAGATAGGACTTGATCTCTTTAAAAAAAAACTATTAAAAACTATTAAAAAACTATAAAAATGAGGCCTCAAAATCCTACCCTTTCCAGCTTTTTTCCATCTTCATTTGGGTTCATGCTGCCTAGTGCTCCCAACTCTAATCTATTTTTGCATGATGAATATTCTTTGCCTCTTCCTCACCTTAATTCTCTTCTACCTTCATTTACTATCCCTTTACCTGTCTCCATGCCACCATATGGCTCTGTACAATTTTTCAACACTTGTCTCTGCCTTTGTAGGCTTTTTGCTTTCATAAACTCTGCATTTAATTAAAAAGTGATTGCTGCCCTTTTGTCCCCTGCAAATCATACAAAACTGGGTGTGTCTGTCCCCATTTCACAATTTCATAACTTACTTGTCAATTCAATTATACAAATCTAATGTAATGATTTCTAGTGAGTCCAAAGCACTATGCCTCATTGTCTTTCCAGTAATACAGCCCTCACATCTGGATTAATGCACATGCCTTAAGACTGGCCCAATTTCAGTCCTGAGAAGTTTGTTTTTAAGAAGCTCTCTTTTTTCATAATCTTTAGCTTGTTAAAGCTACATTTCTGTACCCCAGGAAAAAATTATACTTAAATTCTCATTCATAACTAAGGTCTTTCAAAAAGAAAAGTAAAAAGGAACTCAATATGTAATATCAGTCAATAATATGACAGGAATTTATTTTCTACACAATCCTATATTAAATGCAAATGTAGGAATATGTATAGAAGAATTGAACATGTTTAATATATATTAGATTTCTTGCTGTATAAGGGAGTAGGTGGAGAAAAGGGAGAGAGAAAAACTTGGAATACAGTGTTTTGCAGGCATGAATGGTGAAAATTATATTTTCATGTATTTTAAAATTTAAAATTATTATGTATTAAATATAGAACACTGAAAAGTCTATCTTTGAAAGAAGTGAACTTAAACAAGAGGTAATAATAACTCTACTAGGAATTTGTTATTTAAATCTTATGTAAACACAAATCATTTTGGAAGATATAAAATAGTCATTTAACATTTCACCTGGGTTCTATACTGTACTGATCATTATAGATATCACTGCCAAGTCATGCCAAACATTGGATTTATGTTCTTGGTAAGTGGTCATCTGTTCCAAGAGTACTAGAACAGTTGCCAAGGCTTCCCCAAATCTAGTGAACTCCAAAGGTAACCTTCAAGCTGATACACATCATGTTGGGACCACTATACTTATTTACCTAAAATCATGAAATAGCAAAGTGTCAGGATTGTCTAGAAGAATATATGCTTTAATTACCATTTAATCATTTATCCTGAGCTACAAAGAAAAGTAATCCCTTTCTACTGTCTTTACTGAGGTTGGACTTGCTTTTGGTTAAATGCCTTAGGAAGAAGAGATCCAGAAGCGATATGACTCACATTTAAAAATTCATAGCATCAACTTGGAATTTATAGCCCCCAAAAGCTATAAAACTATGCATTCCCTTTGATCCAGCAGTGTCACTACTGGACTGTACCCAAAGAGATCAAAAAAATAAAAGAAAGGGAAAGGACCCATATGTACAAAAATATTTCTAACAGCTCTTTTTGTGGTGGCAAGAAATTGGAAATTGAGTGGATGACCATCATTTAGTGAATGGCTGAATGAGTTATAGTATATGAATGCAGTAAAATATTTATATTATATGCAATATTATATGATAAGCAGAATGATTTCAGAAAAGCCTGGAAAGAATTATATGAATGATGTTGAATGATGTGAGCAGAATCAGAACATTGTACACAGAAATAGCAAGATTATGTGATCATCAACTGTGATGGGTATAGCTCTTCTCAGAAATACTACAGTGATCCAAAGAAAATCCAATCCACTTCCTATAGGAAATGCCATTGGAATCCAAAACTATAGAAACTGAATAAAGATTGAAGCACACCATTTTAACCTTTTTGTTACCTTTTTTCCTTGTGTTTTCCCCTTCTTATTCAGATTTTTCTTTTACAATATGAATAATATGGAAATATGTTTTAAGTGATTATACATTTATAGCCTATATTAGATAATTTGCTGCCTTGTGGAGGAGATTTACATAAAGAAGGAAATAAGAGAAAAAAAATTCAAATTTGAATTCTTACAAAAATGAATATTGAAAGCTATCCTTACATGTAACTGAAAAAAATTAAATACTATTGAAATTAAAAAAAATACACAGAGTCATTTGCTCTTCCTATTCAGTGAACAAAAAGGAAATTCTTCTTTATCTCAAACTTCCAAATGCCTCAGTTTTGCAATATTTATACATGGTCAGTCAAAAGCAGAGAGGACAATTTTATCCTTTCCCCTTTTAACTTAAACTTAGTTTATGGAAATGTATCAATAGTATAATATCCTTAAAGTCTACAAAAATCTAGCACACATTAAATATTTTACAAGATATATCCTAGTATGTGCAATTTGTACACTAGAAGCTACTATCTTTTATGGATGGAGAGATAACAAGTCCCCATATTACAAATTCAGACATATCTCAGAAATATTGCTGATTCAATTCCAGACCACTAGAATAGAGCAAATATTATAAAGTGAGTCACATGAATGTTTTGGTTTCCTAAAACATACAAAAGTTATGTTTATACCATACTATAAATGTATATTAATATTATGTCTAAAAATTTATGTACTTTAATAAAAATACTTTTTGCTAAAAAAATGGTAACTATCATTTAAATCTCCAACCAGATGTATTTTGTTTTACTGGTGGAGGGTCTTGCTTTGCTGTTGATGGCAACAGATGGATCAGAGTTGAGTGACTTCTAAAGTTCAGGCTAACTGTGACAATTTCTTAAAATAAACAAGAAAAAATTTCCTATATCTATCAACCCTTCCTTTCACTCAAACATTTAAGGGTCATTATAGAGTTATTAATGGGCCTAATTTCAATAGTGTTTTGTATAAGGGAATAGAGAAACTCAAGTAGTGGAAGTCAGATGAGGAATATTTGATGGTGTAGTTAAAATATATACAACATTTATCAATTAAATTAACTTTCGTATATGGGCATGGTTCATAGAGCCCTAAAATAATTACAAAAGTATTAGTACAATATTATAATAGTTATTGTAAATAATAATGAAAAAGCTCAGAATATTGTGAGAGTTAGTGAGCACATGATGGGAAAATTATGCCAATAGATTCATTCCATGCATGATTACCACAGACCTTCAGTTTGTTACATATAAGCAAAATAAAACAAAGGTATGCCTGTATAGAACTCAAAATGTCCTTGAGAACTCAAAAAACCTTCTACTCAGAGCACTGACATAATCCTGAGGAGATATAGCAAGCTTCACTCTGGAGAAGTGAGATTAGAGCATACTTAGTAAATGAAACCATTTAGTTTGTAAACCATAAAGCATACCTCTATAAACCTGAATTATTAATAATAAATGGGTATCTATTCTATATTACTGAATATTTGTAATTACTTAAAGATAGTCCACATCACGTTTTAGGCTATGGTTGCAAGTTAGTGTATCAATACTTATATTTACCTATACAATGAGAACAATATTTCAGAAAATAGCAGAAGTAATTGATAAATTTTGAGGTTAAAAATTGAGAGCATGGGTTTCTCAAGGATGATAGGATATATAGATAGACAGATAGATAATAGATAGACAAATGAATGGAGAGTTAAATCTATAGTAATCTAGATAAATCTATCTGTATCTATAAATCTACTTATATTTATATGTATTAATCTATATCCACACCTATATAGATCTATTTTTGAAGATAGATCTATAAAGATATCCATATAGATAGATCTCTATTTATTTTTCTAGAAATATATAGCCCTTTCTCAGTCTGTCTCTGTGTCTCTGCCTCTGTCTCTCTTTCTGAGGACTTTGATTTTATTGATATAAAGAACTAGCATAGAAACTCTCTTTTGTGATTTTAAAGCATATCTATAAGATATTCCAAGCATATCTATAAGATATTCCTAGATGGTTCCCTGAGAAACTGAAGTTAGGAGACTTGCTCATCATCACACAACTACTATGTGTCAGAAGCAGGAGTAGGCAGACAGCTGGACTTCCGGCCTCCAAGGCCAACCCTCTACACAGTATGAGGACATTCTGCATTTCTCTGTGTTTGTCAATACAAAATGACAATATCATCTTATAATATCATTAAAATTCTACAGAAACCCAATATGTACAGTGCCATTCAAAACACCTTCAATGGATATTGTTTCTATTCTTTAGTAGTTTACAGTTTCAGACAGTTTTTAATGTATAATGTTAGGATGCTTTTCATCTATAAAAACTTGACATTGCAATAGAAAAAACAATCTGACACTAAAGCAAATAATTAAAAGAAATATCCTTTATCTCTCTTTTCCCTGTTAGTGTACTAATTTTTATATATCAAAACAGTAGAGGAACCTTCTAGACAACACAAATTAAGTGAAATGGATATATAAACTTGTTTTAATATAACTTTTAGGAAATAATGCACCCTAAAATAAGATAATATATTAAAATTTTGCTATGGATTTTTAAAATGTTTTAAGGGATGATTTTATCTCAGCTTCATATGACATTTAAATTTTTTTCTAATGCCTTTGCTGTGATATTGCTCTGCAGATACCTGAATTATGTCACATCTAGATCAGATGAGATTGTCTCCATGGCAACAGACAGCATAGGTAATGGTTCTGAATTTATTTAGGTTCATAGAATGTGTGTCTGAACAAAGATAGATCTTAAAATTAGAACTTTTTAAGCTCAAAAACTTCATATTTAGAAAAAATAGGAATCATTTTTTTCAGATAAAAGAATTATATTTCACATGTATATGTTTATAATAAAGTCCTTGGAATAGAGATGAATTAAAAAGACAATGTATAGACAATATGTGCCATGCATTTTTACATTTATGACCTATAAACAATTTTTAAAGAGAGGGTATAAATTCTAGTACCTTAAACTCTATTAATTCAGATTGATTAAGGAAAAGCATCTGAATTGTAGAATATAATGGAACTATAATTGTATAATTCTCAACAAAGTTGCACTACTACATTGTCTAGTAGAAACCCTTATTTTAAATGAATAGAATAGAGTGATTTGAAATATTTTGAGGAATTTGGAGGGCGGTGTGATCAGGGTAACCTTGATCAATTGATTTGCTCTATTAGCCCAGTTGATAGAATCACAAAAGATCCATTAACCAAGGATGATCAGTACTAATACATTAATCAAAGTGAAAATGTATGTCTATACTTTGTTAACCCTTTACAAAGTCTGAAGTTCCTTTTGATGTAATTAGAGACTAACTAGTTATTGACTAAATAAGAAGAGTCCATAACAGAGGTGACAAACTCAAAAAGAAATTAATCTCCACCCAAAGCAAGATTTAGAAAACCAAGTTAATATTATCTATGTTGTACTGTATTTTATGAATTTCATTAAATATTTCCCAATTACAGTTTAATCTGTTTTTGTTCTCCTTTGGGAACTGTGCCAATCTCTTGTGGCCAGGACCTCAAATTTCACATCCCTAGAGCACATCCTTGATAACCTTTTAAAATAGGACACATTTTGAAAAGACATATTTGAAGCAGCATGTGTATAAATAGTGAAATGTAACCATTGACAATCTAGAAGAGAACTATCTATAGAAAGAGAATTAATTTATTTTTCAGTTTATTACTTATTTTTTCTTAAATTTTGAGATCCAAATTATCACCCTTCTTTCAGCCTCTCCCACCCTCTGAAAAATGAAGCAAAATGAAATGAATTATATGAATGAAATCATGTGATGTGAAACATTTCCATATTAGTTATTCTACCATAAGAAAACGACAAAAATAGAAAAAATTCTAATTCAACTGGAAATCAGAGTCTATAAGTTTTCTCTCAGGAGTTTTCATCAAGAGTCCTTCAGAATTTTCTTGTATCACTGTATTGATCAGAGTAGTTGAATCTTTCATAGTTGATCATCATTATCATATTTCTATTACCATGTATAATGATTTCCTGGCTCTGTTCATTTTACTTTCCATCAATTCAATATTTTCCTGAAGCCATCTTATTCATCAATCCTTATTGCACAAGAGTATTTGATCCCAAGCATATATACCACACAGCTAGTTCAGTCATTTCCCAGCTAATGGAAATATCCTCAATTTCTAATTCCTTGCCACCACAAAGAGCTGATATAAATATTTTTATACAGATAGGTTCTTTTCCTTTTTCTTTAATCTCTTTGGGAATACAAACATAGTCATGTTATTTCTGGATTTTAACCCCTTTGTCATAGTTCAAATTATATTCAAGAATAATTGGACCAGTTTACAGATTTACCAATAGTTAATTGATATCTTTATTTTCCCATATTCCCTCCAAAATTTGTCACACATCAGAGAAACTTACTAGATTCTGGTTTCTAATCTATTCTGTTATCTACTTCATTTTATGGGTGAGTTCTTTTCACTCACATTCACAAATATGATTACTAACTTTATGTTTTCATCCGTTCTATTTTTCTATATGTTTATCCTTCTTTCTCACTTTCTACCCTGTCTGTCCTCAAAAAATTTGTTTTGCTTCTACTCATTTTTTCCCTTTCTATAACCTCCCCTCTTTCTCTTATCCCTTTTTCTTCCTACTTCTATATAAGGAAATTTCTATTTCCAACTTAATGTATATAT
>JAJPUD010015715.1:0-17623 GCA_023553655.1 Myrmecobius fasciatus | reverse complement strand
AAATAAACAACCTAAGAAGGAAAACAAAATGCATGGAAATATTCACAGAAAGCATTAAAATGCTATACAAACATATATATATATATATATATATATACACTTACATACAGATGCATTAATGTATGTTATACACACATTTGTTTATATATGTGTCTCTCTCTGTATCTCTGTATATGTGTATGTTTTTCTTTTTTTGAAACAATTCTAATGTGAGATTCAAGCACTGACTGCCATCACTCTCTTTTTTTCCATTCCAATATAAAAGTTCTTTGTGTGCCTCTTTTATGAAATAATTTCTTCCATTATTTTTCTCCTTTCTGCATCCCTCTCTCTCATTTTATATCTTTTTTTTGGAGACCATCCCAATATAATCAATTTACACCTATGCCTTCCTAGCTATGTAGGTTTCTAATTGTCCTAAAAATGATAAACTTTTTAGGAGTTACATGTATCATCCTCTTATTATAAAAGAGAGTTTAACAATTTAACCTTATTGAATTTCTCATGATTTTTTTTCATGTTTAACTTTATATACTTCTCTTGAATCTTATATTGAATATCAAATATCTTAGTGTCTCTGGTCTTTTTATCGGGAATGCTGGAAAGTCTTCTATTTTATTGAAAAGCCTCTTTTTTCTCCTGAAGGATTATACTCAGTTTTGGTGAATAGATTATTTTTGGTATAATCCTAGCTCTTTTCTCTTGTATTTCATCATATGCCAAACCCTTTGCCCCTTTAACATGGAAGTTGCTAAATCTTGTATAATTATAACTGTGGATCCACAGTGTTTGAATTGCTTCTTTATGGCTTCTTGCAATTTTTTCTCCATCATCAGTGAGGTCTGGAATTTGACTATAATATTAGTCAAATTACTTGGAGATATTTTGAAGAAGGAGATTGATAAATCCTTTCATTTTCTAATTTATCCTCTGGATGAAAGGTTGTAGGGCAATTTTCTTTTATAATTTCTTGATATATGATGTCTGGAATCTTTTGCTTTTAATCATTGCTTTTAGGTAGTCCACTAATTCCTAAATTTTCTCTCCTTGATCTATTTTTCAATTTTTAGTTGTTTTTTTCTGATGAGGTATTTCACATTTTCATTTTTTCTGTTCTTTTGACTTTTTAAAAATTGCTTCTTCGTGTCTCATGGAGTCAATAGTTCCATTTGCCCAATTTTAATCATTAATTATTTTCTTCAGTGAGCTATAATACCTCCTTTTTCATTTGACCCATTCTACTTTTTAAGGAGTTCTGAATTTTTGTGCTTTTTCTATGGTAGAGCAATTCTATTTTTATTATTTTTTCAGTATTTTTATACCAAGGTGTTAATTCTTTTTAATGGGTTTTTTCATCACTATTTTTTAAATTTTTATTCCATCAGTTTTATCTATTTCTTCATTTCTTCTATGAATTCTTTTTGGTCTAATGTCAAATCAGAAATACTTTTTTCATTGAGGCATTACTTGTAGTTGTTTTTACACCATTATCTTCATCTATGTGTGTCTTGGTCTTCCTTGTCACTGTAGTAGCTTTTTATGATCACGAACTTTTTGTTGTTGTTTACTCATTTTTTCCAACTATTAGATTCTGCTCACCTGGGTGTGAGGATTAACTGCCCCAGCTCCAGGATTTTTCCACTGCTGTTTTCTGAGTTAGTTCTGGAGGTCTACTTCTAAGGTGGTACAATCCAGGGAGAGGTGTGATCACTACTTTTTTTTATCTGGACTATGGTATTTACCTAGGAGGAGCCACTACTCCTTTGTAGTTATAAGTGCTAGTGCTCTTAGCACAAAGCTTGTGACCAGGTACCCAACTTTCTTGTAACAGTGAGTTCTAGTGCTCTTCTCTGTCTTGGAACTGTGATCAGTTCTCCTTCTTCCTTGTAATGAATCACAGACACCCTTGTACAGCTTAGAATTACAACCCAGAATGACATATAGGCAATAGAGTTTCCAAACTGTGCCAAGTCCTATCCAGTGCAAGCAAAAAGTCTTTGGTAATTTCATTTGTCTAACCCACTCATGGTCTCAAGGATGAGAGTTCCTGAAGCTTCTGCTGCTACTTTTGTAGCACCTCCAAGGTCCACCTCTGGCACTGCTGCTGTGTGTGCTTTAGGATGTTTCCCGCAATAGTGTCACAGACTTCTTCTCTTAATCTCCTAAATTGTCTTACACTGGATAAATGTATCATTCTGACTTATAGGCTCTGCCACACTGTTTGAGGCATTATTTTAAAGTTGTTTGGAAGGGAATATTAAGAGCGTTTGGCTAGATTACTTCACCTACTCTGCAATTTGAGAAGGAAGTTCCCTTTTTTGTGCCCTTTGCTCCTCTATCAATAGTGGGAAAGGATTTTTTTTCCCTTCTTCCTCCTATTGCCATGGTACTTTGAAAGAGAGATTCTACTCTAGTAGGAGACACCAAACAAGGAGTGAGCTAAGAGGAAAATCAGTGGAGAGGGTTCCAAGGAATAGGAACATGAAGAAAAAAAGTCAAATAAGGATCAAGAGAGAATTAGGACTGATAGTCATAATAGGGAAACTAGTTTCAAAAAAGAGTGGATCCAGGTAGACCACAGAATACTTTGCCCAACAAAGATGTCGCATCCAAGATAAGCATTTCGAGGATATCATGAGAAAAATAAGGATTTGGGGGCCCTGCAATTCCATATGTATGAGTTACTGGCCTAAGTGCGTTCCTTATACATGTGCCTCACTACCATTATACTTTATATTTGTGTCCACTCTTCCCAGTAATATTTTTTTTTTTGCAGTTGTAGGGAAAAGAACTTTAGGCTTAAGGGGAAAAGAGGAATGTTATACAGATACTGTTCTTACTATTTGTTGTTGATAACTCATTTCAGTCCTGTCTAAGTCTCCATTACCACAATTGAGGTTTTCTTGGCAAAGCTTCTGTAGTGGTTTGAGATTTAATTCTCCAACTCATTTTCTCGATGAGGAAACTGAGGCAAACAGTGTTCCATGATTTGTCCATGGTCACACAAGTTGTAAGTGTTAATAGGCCACATTTGAACTCAGGTTATCCTGACTCCAGGTTAACTAGTTGCCTAGTTGTGTTAATCATGCCTTTACAATCACTAAAAATCAAAAAGGCAAATGTATGAATTAAGTTTCATTTTATAATAGCCTAAACTATGTTGAGAAAGATTAGAGCACAGCAACAATCCAGATGACTAGGCCATTTCTACTCAGTCATAATCTCCCAGAACAAGAATTCTAGTTTACCTTCTCTTCCTCCCGCCCCCCCCCCCAGGGTACCTGAAAAGTGTGACAAGGAAATTAAATGGTGTTAAACTCTCATATGGTCTATTCAGTTGATATTACCCGGATATTCTTTCTAGACTTTTCCAAACAGGCAGTGTGGTTCAGTAGAAAGTCAGATCCGGAGTCAAACCCAGCCACTGATAGTTATTATTGACCGTGTAGCCAAAAACACACTTTCTTTAAATCCCAATTTATTCATCAGAATGGCATAGTTAAGAGAATGCTGGCCTCAAAGTTCAGAAGAGACTTTGAATCTTGCTTCAGACATTTATTAGTTCTGTGATTTGAAGCAATTTTCTTAACCTCTTGCAGTTTCAATTTCCTCATTAATAAAGTGGAGATAATAGCACCTAGCTCATTGGTTTGTTGCGAGGATCAAATATAATAATATACATAAAGTGCTTTGCAACCCTTGAAATGCTATATAAATGCTAATCATCACCATCATTATCATCATACCTGAAATACTTCTCTTGCAGTGGTTTTGTGAGGATAAAATGAAGTAATGTAAATAAAGTACTTTGTAAACCTTAATACACATTTTATAAATATCAGCTATTATACAGAATCCCAAAGAAACTGACACTAAAACAAATGAGAGACTGGGCTTCCCTAAAAAGTTTTTCAGGTTGTTGTTGTTGTTGTTGTTATTGTTGTTGTTGTTGTTGTTGTTGTTGTTGTTGTATTTCTTTCTTGGATGTTTTATTTATTTTATTGCTAAAGTGGAGATACAATGAAACCACAAATGCCACATAAACCAAAGCAGGATACAAATATTTACTGTGTTTGTATACTAAGTTAACACTGATTTCAACAGTTTAACATCCATTGGCTATTCTGCTGCCAATTGTCACCTCAAGAACAGCATATAAATGTTTCTTTTTAAAAAATTATCAGTATTTCTGAAGTTTTGACTTCAGCTATAATCTCATTTCAAGCCTCATTTCAAGACTCTGCTGTGATTTAATTAAGTATTCCATCTATTCCTTCTTGGAAACTTAGATTGCCCATTTCTTTATCAAGCAAGTCTTTCTTCAAGCTCTACAATCATGTGATGCATGAGCAAATCTCTAGGCCACAGTTTTAAGTTCTAGTGTTTCTTTTAACATACACGCAGTCTTATCTCTGTCACTAATACCAACTCCAAATAAAGTTATATTCCTCAATTATCCTCATTCATATTTTTGAGAAATATAGGAGGAATAAGAAGAAAAAAAAGACCACATTTATCTGCTTTATTTCATAGCTAGAGCAATGGAGTTTAAAATGACTTGGTATCTGCCGCTTTGTATACATGTTACATTTATTTTGTGTATTTCTAAATATGTACATATTATCTCCCTCAGTAAAATGTAAGCTCCCTGATGGCAGGAACTGTAGTCTCATCTCCTTTCCCAATTTTTAGGTGTATATATAGATATATATTTTTCCCCTCCCTTTTTACCTTTCTATGTTTCTCTTGAGACCCGTGCTTGTAGATTAAATTTTCATATTAACTCTGTTTTTTTTTCAATAGAAATGATTGAAAATCTCTTACTTCACTTGAAGCTCCACTGCTTCCCCTAAAAGTTGATGCTGAATCTTGCTGGGTTTGGTTGTAATTCTAAGTCCTTTGTCTTCCAGAATATGTTATTTCAGATCCTCAGATCCTTTATTGTAGAAGCTGCCAGATCCTGGGTAATCCTGACTATTGATCCTTGATATCTAAATTATTTTTGTCTGACAGCTTACAGTGTTTTTCCCTTGAGATTGTAATTTTTGAGTTTCACAACAAAGTTCCTTGGAGTTTTCCTTGTGGGATTTCTTTCTGAAGATGATGGATGGATTTTCTCAATCAGTATTTCCCCCTCTGTTTCTAGAATATTGAGGCAAATTTCCTTAACAATCTCTTTTAGAATGCTATCCAGGCTCTTTTTTTTGGTCATCATTTTCAGGTAAGCCAATAATTTTTAAATTGTCTCTTGTGGATCTATTTTCCAGGTTGGATGTTTTTTCCAGTGAGGTATTTCACATTTTCTTCAATTTTTTTTCATTCTTTTTAGTTTTTTTGACTGATTCTTGCTGTCTCACAAAGTCATTAGCTTTCTTCATTTGTTCTGTTCTAGTTTTTAATATTGGAAAACAAAATTCTCCTAAACTTGTAAAATCAAAACATCTCCATCAGATGCCAAAGTGTTTACCAAATATATTTGGGTAATTTTTATTTTACTCCCAATATACCTGAAAGTTTTGTATTTTTTGAGAAAATTCTGAAGTCTGATATACTGAGAAACAAAATTATTTTTAGAATATAGATTTTTGGGGGGGAATCAAGATAGCACAGTAATATCAGGAAGCTGCTAGAACTCTCCCAGTTTCCCTCAAAAACTATATGAAACTAAGTCTCTGAACAGAGTCTGGCAGAATAAAACCACTATCTCCAGATAGACTGGAAAAACTTCAAGAAAGTTCGGTCTCACTGAGGTGAAAAGAGTATTCAGCCCAGCTCAGATAAATTCTGGTAAAGGCAGTAAGAGGGTCTTAATTACAGCGAATCAAAAAACAACACTCAGTCCTGGCTCATTAGAGGAGCAAATCAGTGAAGTAGCTTTCAGTACCAGGTCAAAAGTCAAACTCTGAAAAACCAGACTGTTTCCTGAACAGAATGTACAAAGCTACCCCTGCAAATGCAAGGGGCTTCTGTGCTCAAAGCCAAGGCTCAGAACTGCACAGGAAGCTTGTGATAGTGCCACCTTTACCCCCGGAGCAGAGTTTGACTTATGTACATTAATAGCTGTTGCAATATCCCTAATAGTCATTGAAGTATATGCTTTAAGGATTATGACATTTGAATTTTTTGGAATAATATCCATTCTTCAAAAGAAGTAGGCAAATGCTGAATAATGAACTATTTTGTGTGCATGTGTGCATGTGGGTAGTTTGGATATATAGTGTGTAATAGATTCAAGGTTTCACATACCCTAATTTCCTAGCATTCTTTGTTTGAAGAAATGTTCACATTCATTGATCATTTTCCAATTCATTGATTTTTTTTCTTAGATCAACTAGAAAATATCTGACATACAAACTCTGCCATCCATTCACTCAACATTTATTAAGCAATTGCTATATCAAGGGTACAAAGATTCCACTATGGTAGATTTAGGAGTAACATGTAAAATTCATACATATTTTTCAGACATGTTATAATACATAATTTTCCCCAATGAATAATTTCTTAAAGGAACTTAATAGATATAAAAATCTCTCTATTCTCTGATTTGGTCTCATGATTTTCCTTCTGAAAAACCTATTACTGCTCTCCAGATGTGATAGGAATTATTCAAATCTTATTGAAATATCTGTCACTTTAAATCCAGTCTATAGTTCTTTTGATATCCCGTACTCTATCAACTTCTATTGGTCTAAGCATCCATGTTACTAATAAATATCAATTATTTCTCATTGTCCTATATGCTAAGCACAACCCTACTACTTCTTTACATGAAATCTTTTTTTCCTATGTTATATATCAGATGTGACTATCAATCAATCACCATACTCTGGTTTTATTTTTAACCTTTCTATAATGCTGAAAAATATAATTAAAAAGGAAAATCCTATGAAAGGAGAACATTGCATATCATATCTGCACATACAGTATATTTCAAATATTAATAGGTTCAGAAAATTTGTTTTCCCACTCTTGCCATTTTTCTTGTCTTCATCCATGAAGCCCCAGAAGACTAGAAAAATAAAAAGAAATTACTTCTCACATTTTCACTTCCCCTCTACCTTATCCTTTCTCTTTCCAAACAGATTTCCATTAAAAAGCAACAAAAAAGAAATTTCAAAGGGGTAAGATAAATTAAAGTATTCATTAAATCCTATTTCTAATACTTATTTGACCTAACAATTTCCTTTAGATCCTGAGGACATACTAAACTTTTTAAATGTTCATAAACACACATGAATCTATTTTTTGCATGATTATATTTTACTATAGCCACAATATATGCACCCATATGTATTATTTGGACTTAGAATAATAGATACACAGATAAAAAATACAATTAATCACTAGAATTCTTTTATTCTCTTAGTAAATTTACAAAGTGGTGAACCTTTGAGCCTTTATTAATTTTTATAATGTCTATATAGAAGTAGTAGGCACATTCACTGGATTGACACCCTTAGTGAGAAAAACTGGCAGGGCTAGATTATGCTCCCTTTTGTATTCTATTAAGGTTGTATTTTAGTGATTAGAAGGTAGCCATCCATTTCTGCTGGCCACCCAAAGGGGAGTATTTTAACCCCCTTTCTTTTTTTTTCTGATGGAACCTGAGAGAGTTAGGTCAAGGTTAATAATTATGGTCAAGAATAGACCATGTCAAGGAAATTGCATGAGTGGTAGTTTCCTTTTTAGGGACAAAGGTTACTTTGTCCCCAGTGATCAGAGAGGAGAGTTTCTGGTCCAAGTTATAGAGAGGCAGTACTAAAAATTTCTGAAGAATAAAAGTCTCTTAGAGACAGCAGTGATTACCATATAATTTATGCAGAAGTTTTGGATTGTCTTATCATCAAATGGCACATTTGCACATTCTGGGGCCCAGGTTTTCTATAGAGATGAAGAGGAGCTCCTTGAAAGTATCAATATCTTGCTAAGAAAAGGACAGCCCTTGTGATCCCTAAAGCTGGAAGGGCTGCAAGGGACTATACAAAATTGTGGGGACTTTTGTATTGATTTACTCAGATAGTTCAGGTCAAAAGAGTACAATTTCTCATACAGTCCCTACTTGCAAGTAGGGATTATCTTACTTCCGTGCTCAGAACCTAATACAGTTATTGGAATATAGGATATGTTTAATAAATACTTATTTAGTAACTGATTGCAGCCCCAAGTTCTTTTCCTTCTGGAACCAATCAAAGAATTCAGGATAATACTCTAAAACTAAGGTTCTGAAGGGCAAAGTGAGATTTGTTAGAATATAGATGGGTTTGACCTCAGTATTTTCATTTGTCTTCCTTCAGGAGAATATAAGCCCATAGATTAGGCCTATAAAACTAGAGACCTACCTTCTAGTCATATGACTGTGGTCATTTGGGTGAAAGTGAGCTTCAGTAGACTGTCAAGAAGGGGTTCCTCTCTAGTAAAGCCAAATGCGTCCCATTCCATAGGCAAACTAAACCAGAGTGGTGTTATAAGTCTGGAGAACTCTTTAAGATCTTGGGGAAAGGTGAAACTCACCAGAAAATGAAGAAAATTATTTCTAGGTTACTGTAAATTTGTTAGAAGTTTTCTTTATTTTATTGTGGTGTGAAATAAAGATAATTTTGTACTATAAGATGCAGAGCAAGTGGCTAGAATGTTGGGGTATAGTAATGGCACCTTCCTCTCAGAGCTGTTGTGAGGATCTAATGAAGCAATAATGATTGTAAAACATGAAACACAGTGCCTGGCACATTCAACTCTGTAAAAATGTTATATATTATTATTAGTTATTACCTTAAAGGCTTATATGAGAACTCATTATCACTTTACAAAATCTTTGGACATTTAAACCTAAGAGGTATTTTTTTTAAAAAATAGATTGATATTTCCCAGAGAAATTTTAGTTTGGGGAAAAATGAGGCAAAGAGATGTGATTTTAGGGGGTACTCCAAATTTGAAACCCATTTATGTAAGCCCAGATTCCAGAGCTTTGGGATACCAGTTAAATATAATAGTTAAAAACAAGTTATCTGTTATTACTATATGCCTAGTTTAAAAAAAAAAAGTGGAACCCAAGAGGAGAAATACTTAAGTAATGCTCATATATTATAGAATCATCTAGGCACATAATAAGTAATTATCCATGAAATATCAGCCATTTCTGTGTGTGTAGATGTATGTGTGTACATGTATATGTACATATGTGTGCTTGTGTATACATTTACATGAATATATACATATATGTATATATAGTTGTGTATATACATAAGCACACACGTATACACAAGACACATGTGTCTGTGTACTTGCATACATGTACACACAATGCATGTACAAAATATATCTACATGCACATTTTGTGTAAATGCATATATAAGCTACACACAACTACACACACATGTGTGCACACATGTGCATATATTACATGATTGTGTGTGTTAGTATGTGCGTGTGTGTGGCTGTGTGTATGCATAAGCACACATACACATACATACACACGAATATATATGCATGTTTTTGCATGTATTTGATTGTATGTATACATAAGCCCATATACACACATACATTTATGTATATGCATGTTTATGTGTGTGCATGTGTATTACCTGGCTAATTACACACAAATATATGTGTGCACATATATGAATACATGGTTACATCTATGCATGAGCACACATATATGCATGCAAATGAGTGTATATACATGAGCGTGCATATATGTACAACAATGCTTATGTATGCAAAATATGTCTCTATGCCTGTGTGTGGCTATATGAGTGTGCATATACATGTACATGATTATGCATATGTGGATATTTATATATGCATGTATATATATATATATATAGCTATGTATATACATAAGCACATACACACATACACATATGTATATACAAATATGTGTGTATGTATTTGTCTCACAATGCATTTTCCTTAAAATAATTTATACAAACAAAAAACTGAATCAAGTACCTGAAATGCATTGTCCATGATCACAGAAGGTCACACTGTTGTATTAATGAACTCAGATTCCAACTTCGGATCCAGTATTCTTTCCAGTACACCACATTGAATGAAAAGAAGTGTGAACTTAAGAAAATGTTAGCTAAAACTGGCTTCCTGCTGTGAAATTCAAAAGCTGTGAAATTAAAACATTCAGAAATGTGACAACATTTTTATTTAATGCACATATCAAAGTAGAAATTTACTTAATTTTTTTCTAGATGACAGGGAGCTAAAAGGAAACCCTGGCAGAGTAAAATATACAACAGGCAAATGTTGATAAGCAGGAGAATGGAGAGAATGGCACAGAGTAAGAGAAATGGCAAGAACAGGAAGACCCGTGTGTGGCATATCGGTGGGTACAGCAGGGGAACATCATAATATTAATCACTCACATGTATGTGGTGCTCTAGAGCTAAAAATGCCTTGTATTTGTTATCTCATTTGACCTTAGTATGTAGTGCAATGCCTATTCTCTGAATTTTGCTTATGAGGACATTTTTGCTCAGATTATTTAAGTGTTTTTTTCCTATTTATTTAAGGTTCTACAGAGTGTCATGAATTCAACTAGAACTCAAATCTAGGACTTCTGTTTCTAAGTCACAATCTTTGGGATTGGAAACAAAGTGCTGGACCTGGAGTCAGGAATACAGGGTCATGGAGAATTGGACATGAGTGAACAAGAGCACCTCAGGATTACCCCTAAAAGCCCAAGTGAAGAAATAGTTTTCTCCTCTTAGATAACCTAACTTCCCAGTGCAGTGGGACACAAAGAATTTTGTCAAGGATTTTGCTAAAATGCTATAAATGTGTGTGTGTGTAATCAAAATGAAGCCTATAGTATCTTGACTATATTCTTTTTTTCCCCTCTTTCCTTTAAAAATCAGAAATTTTTCCTTCAGATCCCTCCTATTTTTTTCATGATCTTTCAAAAATTGCTGATAGTCACTTAGCAATCATACTCAATGGTTCTTTTCTTACAGAAGGACATCCTTCATCCGGTCATGTCATGTGACCTCATCAAGGGCAAATAGGTGCTCTCTTACTAACTTATCTCAGATAAAGGCAGCTAAATGAAGTAGTAGTTAGGGTGGCAGGCCTAAAATTTGAAAGACATCTTCTTGATTTCAAACCTGGTCTCAGACACTTAATACCTGTGTTGCCTTGAGAAAGTAACTTAACCTGTTTGCCTCAGTTTCCTTATCTATAAAATGAGCTGGAAAAGGAAATAGCTAATCACTCCAGTATCTTTGCTAAGAATGCAATCATAAAGAGTTTAACATAACTGAACAACAACTCATCCCACGTAACAAAGTCATACTAATCATTTTTATTTCATTTATTTGAGTATGAAGATATTCTCCTTGGCAAAGAAAACAAAAGCAAAAAAAAAATAAAAAAGGTGAGCTTATCTGCCTTTTCAGGTCAATCATCATTTTCCCCTTATCCTATTTTGTCTAATAGAGTTGTGAGCCAATGAAAACCTTCAGTCCTCTTGATCTATATCTTGCCATTGAACCCAGATTGCTACACACAACTACACACATGTGTGTGCACACATGTGCATATATTACATGATGGAGGGGAATATTACATTACTGGAGGGGAAAATAAGGCAGGTGAACTAGCACAGCCCTCCCACACTCAAATGCAATTCACTTGCATGTCATGGCATCACCTTACTGAAGGAAGGTATTCTCTTTGAGCACTAAGAACAAACAATAACAACAAAAACAGCCCCTTCCTCCAAGTCATTTCTGCCTCTTGCTAGGATAATATTGCCAAGGTTAAGCCTCCTACTTCCTTGTACATCATTTTTACTTCCCTGTTTCAGATTCCTCCCTTCTTAGTAGGTAATTTAGGCAAAACCTTTATTCTAGTGGTACTATCTTATCAATAACTGAGGAGTTTCTCATTGATATCATGCTGACTCGGTTATCTCAAATAATACTTAAGGTTGAGCCTTGAGGTTTTCTGGGCTTTTGAGTGAATAGTGGATATTCTCCCCTTCCCCTTTTCACCCCCTCTAGGTGTGTTGCCCACTTACAGCACAGAAGCTCACACTGAGGCTTCCCCTGTTAGTAGTGAATTTTTTGCTTCCCTTGTGAGTAGTAATCAAGTTTGTTAAAGCTATCTCTGTGTGAAATCTCACTTTTTACCTGAACTCCCCTCTAAGAGTTTAAAAAACATTCGCATATCTATAACTTAGCTCTAAGTTTTCATTGGGTCCTTCTTCAATTTTTTCATCTGTGCTAAATAAATTCTTCAACCCTCCAACTTCCAGACACAGATCAAGATTCCCTTTTACTTTGCATTTTTCTTCTTTGTTTTCCCATTAAATCTAGCCTTGTATTTTGCTTTTTTCTTAATTCTAAGAAAAAAAAATCCTTCTCCAATATGACCTTGAGAATGGAAAAGCATTCTTCATGTGCCTTTAAATTATCATTATAAGTAACATTTGCACAGGCATAGCTTGTTTTATTGTGCTTTACAGATGTGTTTTTGTTTTTGTTTTACAAATTGAAGCTTTGTGGTAACCCTGCACAAAACAAGTCTATTGTGCCATGTCTCTGTGTCACATTTTAGTAATTTTTCCAATATTTCAAACTTTTTCATTATGATTATAAGGTGATCTGTAATCAGTGACCTTTGATGTTACTATTGTAATTGTTTTGAGTCTCCACAAATGTGCCCATATAAAAATGCTGAATTTAATTGATAAATATTGCCATTTTCTGACTGTTTCACCTATCTGCCATTCCTCTTCTTTCTCCTATTCTCAGGCCTCCCTAATTTCCTGAGATACAATAAAATTGAAATTAAGATAATTAATAACCCTCCAATGGCCTTTAAGTGTTCAAATGAAAGGAAGAATCAATCAATTGGCAGATTTCTTTGTAATCTTATTTTAAGAAATTGCCACAGTCTTCAGCAACTACCACCCTGATCAGTCAATAGTCATCAACATTGAGGCAAGACTTTCTACCCACAAAAAGATTATATCAAAACTCAGATGATGATGATTTTTATAATTTTTTAATTTAAGGTATTTATATTTTTATGACATAATATTGTTGCACCTTTAATAGACCACAGTATAGTATAAACATAACTTTTATATCTACTGGGAAACCAAAACATTCCTGTGACTCATTTTACTGTGATATGTACTTTATTGCAGGAAAGTAGAATTGAACCTGCAACATCTCTGGAATAGTATGCCTACAGAATTTTTACTCTGTGCCAGGCACTGTGCTAAGTGCTTTGCAATTATCTCATTTGAATCTCATAACAACTGAGGCAGATAGGTGCTATTATTACCCTCATTATAAAGATGAAGAAACTCAGACAAAACAGGGTTAACTTGCTCAAGAACAAAAAGCTAGTAGGTGGTTGAAACTGCATTTGAACTGAGCTCTTCCTTATTCCAGGTCTGGAGCTTTACTACACCACCAACCTGCCACATCGCATTTGAGTGAACTCACTAGACATAATTATAACCATAACACACATTGTATTGACCTTAATGAAAAAAAAGATCTCTGCTCTCCTTATTTGCTGGAAATGAAAATCTTAAGTCTTTGTGTTTCTTTACACCATCTCTCCTGCAGAAATACTGTGGCCTCAAAGGTGTAACTCTCCTCACCTACTTGATATTTTCTCATCTCATTAGCACTAACTTAGATTGGTATCACCCTAACCAGAATACTCAACTTCTTTTTCTCTTTTTTACCTCTAGAATGTTTTATTCTTGGTCTCTGAAAGCACTTGTCACGCACCGGAGAATGTGAAGTTCCCATAGTGTGAATGTACTATTGTAGTGTCTGTACTGGTCCTATGTCAGGGATAAGTCTCCCATCCAATCTCCTGATAATGCTTTTTATTTGCTGTAGCTTTCTTTGGTGCCATTCTCTATAGTATTGCTTGGTTCTTTTATCATACACCTTTTATCTACATAGTATTTTGGGAAAGTGAGTTTCTACCACTGCTATATCTGCTCCAACTTATTTTGCTTATACCTCCTAGTTGCCTCAAACTCCTCCATCAAAAGAAAGAGGAAATATAAGAAAGTTCCCCCAAATGTTCTGGTTACACTGCTTAAATATCAACTTGCTTTTTATGATTGATTTATAATGGAATAACTGGCTAATCCAATAGGCTTGAAGGATATATGAAAAATAAGTACCTGAAAATTGATGATTAGAGACTGAGAGGCTCAGAATATGAGATTCTTCTTGGAATAATGAACCTTTATGAGACATGAATATGTAAAGAAGTGTACAGTAAAAGAAAGAAGGCAGAGATCATGGGAAATTTTAAGATGGGAAGCCCCATTAGGATGATGAAGCTGCTTAAAAACTGGAGGCTGGATAAGAATTCTATGTCTTTGCCTCCTTCATCATCTTACTTAAGGAAAGCTCTGGCTAGGTATGTATGGTCATCTATTTTCTAATGTACAGATACAGAGGTATATCTCTAATTATGCAATTATGAAATATTAGAGGCAACCATTTGACTGAAGGAACATAAAATATGAAATCAGAAGACTTTCTTTACAATATTGGTTTCAATATCTGTAGACCTTGGAGCAATCATTAACCTCTAAGCTTCAGTTACTCTATTAAATTAAGAAAATCGAGGGGGGACTGAGCCAAGATGGCGGAGTGAAGACTTGACTCTCTGTGTCCTCCTCCGATCTTTTCTCAAATCAACAATAAAATAAGCCTATGAACTGATCTTCAAGTCAACGACTCCAGAAATATTAGGACATTGCTTGCAGATATCTGTGAAGAACTTCATATCAGGTCTGTTTAACTCAGGCAGAGCAGTAAACAGTTTACTCCATGCAACCTGGAAGTGAGGGTGGGATTCAGCTCAGCCTGGCAGAAACTCCAAACTCCAAAATCCAAACACTTGTAGTATCTCTGAGGCAATCGGGACACTCTGCCCTGATTGGGGGCAAGTGTCCTGGCAGATTTGCCTATTTTAAGGAGTCCTTCTGGCAAAGTCCTAGCCCCCACCTGCCCACCACCTTGAGTTGATTAGCAGAATTGTCCCAGGGCAAACTACCTAAGCCACTGCTTCTCTAGCCTTAAACAGACCCCCACACTGTCTAAAAAAATGAAGAAGTCAAAGAGAGCTCTCACCACAGACAGCTTCTATCGAGAGAAATAAGGGCAGACCCCAGATCCCGAGGTTCCTTTAGACAAAACTCCAGAGGAAGTAATCAAGGACCATCACTGGTCCTCTTTTCAAAGGGCTTTTCTGGAAGATTGCATAAAGAATCTCAAAAGAGAGCTGGAGGATAAATGGGAAAATAAACTGAAATCAGTGCAAGAAGGATACAATATCTTGCAAGAACGACATAATGCCCTGCAAAAGAAATATGAAAAAGACAAGACACCAATTTATTGAAAAACAAAATTGGTGAATTGGAAATATACAATAATGCACTGAAAAATAAAATTAGTGAAGTGGAAAAAGAGTGCAATGAACAAAAAAATTCAATTGGCCAGTTACAAAAGGAGCTAAAAAAGGTAACTGACAAAAACAACACTTTAAAAATAAGAATTGAACAAATGCAAGTGAATGACTCAATAAGACTTCAAGAATCAGTCAAACAAAAAAAATGAAAAAATAGAAGAAAATATGAAATATCTCCTAGGAAAAACAACTGACTTGGAAAATAGACCTAGAAGAAACAATCTAAGGATTATTGAACTTCCTGAAAGCCATGATGAAAAAAAATAATCTAAACACTATCTTCCAGAAAATCCTGAAAGAAAACTTCTCTGAGGTTGTAGAATCAGAAGGCAAAATCACCATTGAAAGAATCCACCAATCACCTCCTGAAAGAGACCCCACAATGAAAACCCCAAGGAATATCATGGCTAAATTTCAGGACTATCGCACCAAGGAAAAGATTCTGCTAGCAGCTAGAAAGAAACAACTCAAATACTGAGGATCAATAATTAGAATCACACACAATTCACATTGAAGGATTGAAGGGACTGGAACCAGATATTCCAAAAGGCAAAGGAACTTGGATTACAGCCAAGAATAACCTATCCAGCTAGAATGAGCATTATCCTCCAGGGAAGAAGATGGTCATTTAATGATATAGGTGAATTTCGCCTATTTCTAATGAAAAGACCAGATCTGAACAAAAAATTTGACCACCAAACACTGAACTCAAGAGAAGCATAAAAAGGTAAAAAGGAAAGGACTCTTGAGAAATGTATTTCTACTACGGGAATACTTAAAGTTCGGGGGTATAATTAACTAGATATTACTTTGATAATATGAAAAAGAAAACTAGAGGGGGACAGGTTATCATACTGGGGAAGAGAGGGAAAAGATGGTAAAATAAGATTTTTTTTTTAAAAAAAAGAGATAAAAATAAGGTAAAATCTCATGAAGAGGCAAAGAAAACCTAATATAATTGAGAGAAAGAAGGGAGGGAGATGAGCATTGTGTAAATCTTACTCTCATCAGGTTGGGCTCTAAAAGTGTATATCAGACACTTGATTTCACAGAGAAACTTGTCTGTTGCTAGAGGGAAGTGGGAGGGAAAGGAGGAAAAGAAAGGGATAAACTAATAGAAGGGAAAATAGAAGAAACAGAGGAAAGGAGTAAAAAAAGGGGGAGGGGATCTAAAGGGTAGAAGATTGTTTGGTGGAGGGGGTCATCAAAAGCAAAATACTGAGGAGGGGGGAAGGGAGAAAGGGGAAAGGAAAGGGGAAAACATAAGTTGGGTAAATAAGATGGCAGGAAAAAAAGAATTAGTTATTCTAACTGTGAATGTGAATGGGATGAACTCTCCCATAAAGCGGAAGCGGATAGCAGACTGGATTAAAAACCAGAATTCAACAATATGTTGTCTACAAGAAACACATCTAAAACATAGTGACACATATAGGATGAAGGTAAAAGGCTGGACCAGAACCTATTATGCTTCAGGTGAACAAAAAAAAAAAGCAGGGGTAGCAATCCTTATCTCAGATCAAGTAAAAGCCAAGATAGATCTAATCAAAAGAGATAAGGAAGGAAACTATATTTTATTAAAGGGTACCATAGATAATGTAGCAATATCAATACTAAATATATATGCACCAAGTACAATAGCATCCAATTTCCTAGGGGAGAAATTAAGAGTGATGCAAGAAGAAATAGATAGCCAAACTATACTAGTGGGGGATCTCAACCTTGCTCTATCAGAATTAGATAAATCAAACCACAAAATAAACAAGAAAGAACCTAGGGAGATAAACCAATTGTTAGAAAAGTTAAGTATGATAGATCTATGGAGAGAATTGAATGGAGACAGTAGGGAGTTTACTTTTTTCTCAGCAGTCCATGGAACTTATACAAAAATTGACCATGTGTTAGGGCATAAAAACCTCAAAATCAAATGCAGAAAGACAGAAATAGTAAATGCATCTTTTTCAGATTAGGATGCAATAAAAATCACATGCAATATAAGGCCAAGAGAAAATAGCCCAAAAGTTAATTGGAAATTAAATAATCTAATCCTGAAGAATGAATGGGTGAAAGAGCAAATCATAGACACAATCAATAATTTCATCCAAGAGAATGAAAATAATGAGACAACATATCAAAATTTGTGGGATACGACCAAAGC
>JAJPUD010015714.1:0-36466 GCA_023553655.1 Myrmecobius fasciatus | reverse complement strand
TATTGTAGATTGATAAATAAAATTAATTTACTCAGTACCATTATATAAGACAACTTATTATACTCTTATATTCTTATCAGTTTTAGTGGATATTGTCTATTATAGACAGCTATGATTTACCTTTTCAAAATGAGAGATAGGCTTATTAAATAAGCTGGACTACTGCTAATTAGGACTGAGGTCTCCCCAGGATTATCTAATATCCCAATTTTATTTATAACTTTCATGAGCTACAGCCATTGTTTATTTTACCCTTGTATGATTCCTAGGTCTCTGTTTTGTTTTTTTAAAATATTTCCAGCAAGTAATAGCAAGTCTAGGTCTTTTCCTCTCCTTATTTACTTCTAGTTCTTACTTATTTCTTGTCTCTAAAACATTGCATTCTGACAGATTTTGGTGCTTTGGACTTTTTTGAGAATCTTGTCCTAAACAAATACCTAATATAGTACCTTGTGGTCTTTGTTTCATGGGTTCTTGAAGGCTCTGCCAATAGAGTGCAAACTCTGGTAAGATTTCAAGCAGTGGACTGTTTTTTCCCCCAAGAAGTAGCTTCATTGATTATAGTCATCACCAGTAGACTGACTTCTTGATGAGGAATTCTTTGACTATGGCAATCTGTGAATCATAGAAAAAATAGTAAGTGGTTTTCAGTTGCATGAAGTGCCTTTCTATTCTACTTGACAGAGCAATAGATTAAGGGGTGAAAAGTAACAAAAAGTACAATTTTTATATCATCTATGGGCATTAAGTAGCTGATGGAATTTGGCAACAGCTTGGATATATGGATATGACTCCTGCCAGGTCAGGAGTCAGGAAGATTCATCTTTCTGCACTCACATTAGATGTTGGACACTAACTGTGCAACCCTGGGCAAGTTACTTAACCCTGTTTGCTTCAGTTTCCTCATCTGTAAAATGACCTGGAGAAAATGGTAAACCATTCTAGTATTTTTGCCAAGCAAATCCTAAATAGAGTCATGAAGAGAGCTAGACATGATTGAAAAACTACTGAACAACCACTAAAATGATATGGCCAAGAAAAGGATTTCTTAAGTTAACATTGATTATGGAAATGAGGTACTCAGAAAGATGAAATGAGAGTAATATTGCATTTTGCCCTGGTTAAGATACATTTAGAATATTATATCCAATTCTGGATTACATTTTAGGAAGTATATTTTCAAACTGGAATATAGACTAGAGGAGGAGCAACTAAGATAGTGAAAACACTAGGGAACATACCATAGAAAGATTAGTTGAAGAAAATGGGGATTTGTAGTTAGTAGAAGTTCAAAAGAATATGAAAACTTTCTTCAAAGACTTGAAGGGTGGCAAATTAATGTTTAGACTGATAATAGGTTGCAGAGGACAGAATGAAAATCAGTAGCTAAAGAGTACCAAAAAGTAGAATTTTGCTTTGATATAAATAGAAACTTTCCTGTTAATTAGCATTGGAACTAGCCAAAAGTATTTAGGGTTTCTTTAGGAACCTAGTGAGTTCCTAAAGATAGTGCCCTATCATTGGTAGTTTTTTTAGGCAAAAAATAGTTTACTATTTGGTTAGAGATGTATTTTTTTAAAGATGTATTTTTTGTATATTAGGAATGGACTGGATGACTTTCCAACTCTGAAAGTCTGATTCCAGTCTCCCCAGGCAATGAATAGATAACTGAGGCAGGACTTGGCTCTTTACCTCTCCTTATGTGTATGACTATAGGCCCATCATTTAAATTTTCCAAGCTTCAGTTTTCTTATCTGCCTTAATCTGAAATCAGATGAAATAATGTATATGAAAGTGTATAACTAGATGAAATAAACTGTATAAATCAGATGAAATAGTATATAAAGCACTACATAAATATGGTCTCATAATACTGTGATAAACCAGTATTTACCAACTGTATAACCCCAGACAGCTCAACTCTCTGCATCTGTTTCCTTAGTACAATAAGGATCATTCTGTTTAACATTCCCTGATTTTTAGAGTAATTATGTGAATTAGATGAGACAATTTAGGAAAAGACATTTTGTAAATGATAAAATACAGTATAAGTACAAGTACTTTTCATAATTACTATTTCAATTAAGAATAGGTTCTGTAGCATAAGATATTAAATAGAATGAGTCCACAGTCCTGTATTCAGCATTTCCTGACTAAGCACAACCTCTCTACTGACCTCCAGCCTAGTGTCTCCAGTTGTTTTTCAAACATCTCAAACTTCATGTCCAATAAATATCTTAAAGCATGTCCAAAATGGAACTCATCTTTCCCCCTAAACCTTACCCACTGTAACTACTGATCTCCTTAGCTTTTGTTGTTTTATTTTTTAATATTTTTTTAAAATTTTGAGTTCTAAATTTACTTTATTCTCCCCTCCCCTCTTCTATCCACTGAGAAGGCAAGCAGTATATCAATTATGCATATGAAATCATGCAAAAAGAAAAAGTGAGAAAATTATACTTCAGTTTTCACTGAGAATTCACCAGTTCTCTCTCTTGGTTTGAATTATTGTATTGTTCAGAGTAGCCAGTTTTTCACAGTTGATCATCATTATAACATTGCTGTTGTTATGCACAATGATCTGGCTCTTCTCACTTTATTTTGTATCAGCTCAAGTCTTCTCATGTCTTACTGAAACCATTCCTCTGCTTATTTCTTATAGCATAATAGTACTTCATCACATTCAAATGTCACAGTTTGTTCAGCCATTTCCAACTGAGGAGCATCCCCTCAATTTCCAATTCTTTGCCACCACAAAAAGACCTGCCTTTAAGTACAGTCTAAAATCTCAACTTATACAGGAAGCCTTTCCCAAACCTTTTAAATTCTAATGCTTTTCCTTTTCATTTTCTGTTTATCCTGTGTATAGCTCTTTTGGTATGGATTTGTTTGCTTGTTGTCTTCCCCATTAAATTGTGAGCTTCCTGAGAGCAAGAACTGGTTTTTGCTCCTTTTTGTATTCTCAAATTTTAGCGCAGTGCTTGGCACATAGTAGGTACTTGATGTCTATTGATTGATTGAAGCAAAAAGTGCTAGAGATACAAAGACAAAAATGAAATGACCTGTGTTCTCAAGAAACTAAGCATCTATCCAAATACTTGACTATCAGTTAATGCAGTGATGGATCAGGGCAGAAAGTAACAATCAAGTGGGATTCTCATTCATGTTCTCCAAAAATCCTATTCAGAACATTTACCCAGTATATTATAGGGCCGTCTTTTGTTCTTTTTAACATTTTGTGGGTACCAGTGCAGCTTCTTGAGCTACTCGTTTCTTCTCTTACAACATGATTCATTCACTTGTTTCATCAGATTTCTTGGTTGATATTTCTTATGCCATTTTTTGTACTTAGGTGATGGTGGTTATTGGGTTTGGGTTTTTTTTTTGGGCAAATTTTTAAAAGTTTAAAATTAAATACAAAATGAGAAGAGGAAAAAAAGATTTTGCCATGTACACAGCAGACCATAAGAAGAGGATTCAATATTCAACAATAAATTTCCATTTTGAGAAAAACCTATATATTAAAATACTACACATTGTTTTTAAAGCTGTCCAACTTCTCTTTGTCTCATCGTTTTTTTTTTGCTCTCTGCTGTGTACATTTTACTTTATTTTTTCTTCCCCCTCTCCCTCCACCATTCTAAAGAACACTACAATTAATTATAGAAATATAGACAGATAATTATAAACATATATATTCACACATATATGCAAAACTGTTCTTTGCTTAATTCCTCCTATCATCTGTTTCTCTGAAGTTGGTAGGTAGCATCTTCCTTCATAAGTCCAAGTCTTTCCTTGTTTTTCTAAATTAATTAGCTCTTTTTTTTATACTATAGCATTATGCCAATCCAATCAATCACATCCTATCTGAGATAGTCTAGGAAAGTTCTCCCCCTCCCCCAATTTTCTATGTTCCTTCTATTCTTGGCTACTTAGATTTTATTTATACAAGAAAATTTTCATTTAAAAAATCAGATTATCCTTTTTCTCATCTTATAGTCTGATACTGCTGAATCTACTTTCCTTTACTTCTTTTTCCCCTGGTTTCTTGGAAGTTCCTGACTTTTTTGTTCTTCCAAATGAACTTTCTTATTATTTTTTCTAGCTCAATAAAATAATTTTTTTAGTAATTTAATCAGAATGACATTGAATTAATAGGTTAGGCAAAATTGTCATTTTAAAAATTGTTGATTTTACCTATTCATGAACAATAAATATCACTTATTTAGATCTGAGTTTGTGTAAAAAGTATTTTAAGTGTATATTCATATAGTTCCTGTGTCTGTTTTGGCAAATATACATTCAGGTATTTTATGCTGTCTAGGTATTTGAAATGTTCTAGAATAGTATTGAATAATATTGCTGACACGTAGCTTCTCTGTTTTTCACTTTTGAATAAACTTAACTTTTTCTGAGATCATGATTACTATCCCTGCATTTTTTTACATACTAAATTCTACTCCTTTTATTTTATATTTATCTGTGTATCTATTTTTTTATCATGTTTCTTGAAAGCAGCATATTGTTGGATTCAAATTTTTAATCTATTGTCTTGTTTCTGTTTTATGGGTAAATTTGTCTTGCTCACATTTTAAGCTAATTACTTGTATATTTTCTTCCTTCCTATTTTTCCTCACTATTTTTGTCACCTTTTTACACAATCCCTTCTCACTCTTCTTTACTTCTACCCACTATTTTACTCTCCTTTTCCTTAATCTACCTGTCTTGGCCCTTGCCCTCTTATTTCTTTCTTTTTTTATATTAAAGCTTTTTATTTGTATAACATATGTATGGGTAGTTCCTTAGCATTGATCTTTACAAAGCTTTCCATTACAAATTTTACCCCCAGTCCCCTCCTCTCCCCTTACTACATGTTAATAATGTTGAAATACTTGAGAAGTTGTGCAAGAAAAATCCTATCTACAAGAAAAAAAAGAAAATCAGAGAAAGGAAACACAATGTAAGCAAACATCAATAGAGAGCATGAAAATGTTATGTTGTGGTCCATATTTCATATCCCTCTCTCTGGGTGTATGTGGTTTTCTTCAGTGAACAACTGGAACTGGTTTGAGACAATTCTTTGTTGCAGAGAGCCATGTCCATCAGAATTGATCATCATGTAATATTGTTGTTGCTGTTTATAATGATCTCCTGGTTCTGCTCATTTCACTCAGCATCAGTTCATGCAAGTCTCTCCAGGCCTCTCTGAAATCGTCCTGCTGATCGTTTCTTACAGAACAATAATATTCCATAATATTCATATACCATAATTTATTCAGCCACTCTCCAATTGATGGGCATCCATTTGCCCTCTTATTTCTAACTGAATTTAAAAGATTTCTATATGTGTTACTCCCTCTTTAATTCATTCCTGATAAGAATAAAGTTCCATCATTACTCATCTTCCTTCTTACTAGCTTCTATATCACTTTTTCCTTTTATGCCTCATTTGTATGAGATAATGATTCCTTTTTATCTCTTCCTACACAGCTTTATTTTATTTTTTTGGAATTAGCCCATCATATTCAGCTTAGCTCATTTTTAAGACTACTAAAATAATGATAATCATAAGAGTACTGATAATGTTTTCACATAAATGTAGTAAACAATTTGACCTTATTGAGTCCCTTATAATTTGTGTTTCAGGTTTACCCTATATTTCTCCTGGATGTTATATAATGAATTTTCCCTTAAATTCTGGAATTTTTGTCACAAAACCCCGAAATGCTTTGAGTTTATTAAATTTTTCATTCAGGATTATATTTAACTTTGCTGGATATGTTACCCTTGGTCGTAACCCCAACTCTTGCTCTACAAACTACAGTATCTCAATACCTTTGGTCCTTCATTGGAGTACCTGCTAGGTCTTGTATAATCCTTATTGTAGCTCTGTAGTTAAAAAAAAAAATTTTTTCTGGTTGTTTCCAATATTTTCTCCTTAACTTGGGAGATTTGAAATTTGGCTATATTCCTGTAAGGACTTGAGACTCCTGGGATCTCTGCCAGGTGGTAATCAGTGGATTTTTTCTATTTCTATTTTGCCTTCTTTTTCTAGAATTTCAGAGAAATGTTGATAATTTCTTGTAATAATTATGTCATGATTTTTTTATTGTAATGTTCAGGTAGTCCCACAGACTAGGATCTGTTTTCTATATTGGTTGCTTTTTTGATGATATGTTTTGCTTTATTTTTTTTATTCTTTTTATTTTAATCTATGATTTCTTGGTATCTTAGAATGCCATTTGATTCTTCTTGCCCAATTCTAGTTTTCAGGGACTTGATTTTCTTAAGTTTTTGATTCTCTGTTTCTAGTTGGTTAACTTTCTTTTCATAATTTTCTTGGATTGCTCTAATTTTTTTTCTCAATCTCATTTGATTTTTAAAGTACTTTTTAAGTTCTTTCAATAACTCTTTTTGTGTTTGGGAACCATTTGATGTTTCTCATTTTTTTAAAAAGTGGCTTTTTTAGTGGTTCATTAGTTTCATCTGAATATGAACTCAGATCTTCTCTATCCCCATAGCATTTATCTATGGTTGGGTCCTTTCTCTTTTGCTTTACTCATTTTTATTTTATTTTAGTTTTATTTTTAGCAGCTATTAGTATAATCAAATTGTAGTCCATAGATACGGGGAATGATGCTGCGAGGGTCAAGTCCTCTTATTTTCTGAGGTCTTTGTCTCTGGGTTTTCCTTCTTGCTCTTAAGCCATAGGTAGGGCCCCTGGACATACTGTGCTACAAATGATCTTGCTCCCTGCCGTCCTTCAGAGGTTGCAAACTACTGCTGTCCTCTCTGCCCTGACACTGAAACCAGAACTCTCTCCTGCAAGTACTCACAGCCATTAGGGTCCCTGCCCTTTACTGCACTCACCAGATGTGTGTGCCAGCCTCCACAGCCATAGCCTAGAATGGGTCTGATCAGCACACAATGTAGTTGGCAGTTCTCTACAGTGGGAGTTTACTCTCACTGTAGAGTCTAGTCCTACTTTTCCCTCAGATCTGCCTGCAAGATGAAAGTTTCTAAGGCTGGGGCTGTCTTTTCCACTCAGGTACTCAAAGGTTTCTTGTTCGTTGATTTTGCAGAGTTGGTCTGAAGGTGTTTACATTTCACTCAGGCCAAACCTCCTTCCCTGGTGGTCAAATTTTTCCTGAAATCTTCTCAAACTGTCTTAGGAGAACAACTGCTTTACCCATGTTTATTTCTGTTGCTCTCAAGTTATATTCTGTCTTTGTGTATGCTGAAAGTTTTCTGACCTACCTCACCATCTTTCCTAAATGCACATGACATACTTTTAAATTAAACGTACATTAACATTTTGTCTGATATTTTTTAAAAATCTAAACGTAAACAAAATAAATCAAGCCCTGATTTGTAGTGTTTACCTATTTCTTAGGTATAAATGCTCACAATGGAAAATGTAATAGTCATCTCTACCAAGCGTTTTGTAGACTTATTTTCCCCTTCTTTGTTTTTTTGCTGTCAGTGAAACCAAATGCAATAGTGTTTCTAGTCTTTTGTGATTTTTAAAATTTTTTCCCTACTGTTTTATAAATGAGTTTATGTTCTAAATTAGCATTATCCCTTGATTGTTATTTCTCTACTTAGCAAGGCAATGAATAGTGGGCAAGACAGTTTCTGGGCTCTTAGGCCACCTTATTGTAATGATTGTTTTATATTACCTTCGAGAAAATGGTTAATTAAGATTAATCAATGTCTTTGCAATTTTCTAGTCCCTATTTTTTTTTTAACATTTGTAACCTATTTAAAGAAGTGAAATTGAACTGTTTCATTCATACTCAGCATTTTTTTTCCTGAAATTCCACATCAGTAACTAGTCATTTTCTATCTGTTTAAGATAAAAGTCAATTCTATTTTGTGTGTGTGTGATGTGGTTAGGTTAGCTGCTTATCAAATACAGTTTAAAGAACTCTTATAGAATACCTTTGATTTTCAAACTTGTGATAACTTTTGTTTCTGGAAATTCAACAATAGAGAATACTTAATTATTTTTGTACAGAACCTTATTACAGACTTGATAGTTTAAAAAATTGCATACATTAGGACTCTCTAATTTTTTATAAAGAAAATTTTAACATGATATTGATACTTTATCTTAGCAAACCTCTAAATAAACAATTAAAGGTCTGAGAGAGACAGGAGAGAGAGAGAGAGAGAGAGAGAGTGTGTGTGTGTGTGTGTGTGTGTGTTGGAGATGAAAAAACTAAAACCCTTTTATCTACAAAAGCATCTAAAATGTCTCATTCTCCTGTGCTGCTGGATAACTAAGGTTCTAGCATAATAAAACTGTTAGTCTTATTTCATATTCATTTAAAATATTTGCTTTAAATAAATATCTGAATTTTTAAATTACAGAGTACACGGACCTTTCTTCCCAAGAATCTTGAGGCGTAGGAAAGGAAAAAGAGAATTGGGGAAAACTATAACTCATATTGTAGCAAAGGTGATGACTACTGAAATGGTAAGTGATAGGATCGATATCAGTCCAGGTCACATGGGAAAAAAATTTCAGAGAGTAAGTCAGTTCTCAGTCAACGCAGATTTTAATGTGAACAGCAAGGTAGGTTTAGTTCTTCAGGGACCAGCAGCAACCTAGACAAAGTATCCCATATTTATACCAGTTTCTGGGCCGTGTGTCATGGGCTGAGTTAGTTCTTTGTTAACCACAAGGTACAGAAAAATAGGATGGGGTTGCCTATCTTGCTAGGTTCAGGAGTCATTCTTGGGGTCATGCTAAATGTTTCAAAGAGCTAGGGTTATAAACATAATTAGTCACGTATGTCCTAAGTCCCTCCCCAAAGCCTTTTTAAGTGGGCAGATTTTCCACAAGACAGGGTAAAAGGCAAGGGCTAAAGCCAGTCATATCAGTAAGAAGTATACTTTAGTCCTCTGTTAATTCAGATTTAACTATCTCATCATTACTGAATGGAATTATTAAATGTTTCTTTGCTTGTGGTATACGATGCTAGATACTATTGAAAGGACATTTGAAAGTGTTGTTGCCTTATGGAAGTTTAAAATGTAAACTTAACAAGATCCAGATAGATGAAGTATTAATAAGTTCAATAAGAAGTATTTAGTGGAAATGGAGAAGAAAGAAAAAATTCTTGGAATTTAATGATGTTGGTAATCAAATCACTACTTACCCTCTAATTTGTTGGGAAAATTTTCCTGAAAGAATTTGGATCTTTGGAAGTTTTTGAATGGTGGGAAAGTAATATATCTTACCTGAGATGAGGAGGGCATTTCAGTCAGTACTGTTTGAAAGACTAACAGGAAATTATATAATAAAAAGAAAGGGGATTATTTCCTAAAATTTGGCTTTAAAAAAAAAAGCAGAGGACCTTCATAAAAGGAGGAGAGGGAAACAAAGGAAATGAAGTCATCTGAGGGGGCACAGTAAAGTTAAGGATAAATGTGATAAAACTGTTTTCTACATCATCCAATTTCAAAAAAGGCAATGGGGTGATGCAGTAGAGATTCCCGAGTTCAAATCCAGCCTCAGATAGTTATTGGCTGTATGACACAGGACAAGTCACTTCACCTGTTTACCTCAGTGTCTCATATATAAAATAGGAATTCTACTAGCATTTACCTGGCAGGGTTGTTGTGAGGATCAAATGAGACAATATTTGTAAAGTGCTTAGTACAGTGCCAGGCACAAATGTAAATACTTAATCTTTTTCCCTTCCTTTCCCTATTTTACCCTTCCAAAATAAATCATCATTTTTTCAGACAACCAAAGATTGAATTTTTATGATGCTGAAGTAGAGGTTCTCTTCATTTTCTCACTATACATAAAATCTTGACAATTGACCCTGATTGGAGAGAAATAAGAGCAGGAAAGTCCTTCTAAATTAATGGAGAAAAAAATTATTAGATCTTTTTTCATTTTTTTAAATTAAATTTACTTTTTTGTTACATTTTAAGTTCTGAAGTGTCTCCTCCCTACCCACACTGGAGAAGGCCACCATTTTATACACACATACACATACACACAAACACAAGTATACTTGTATATTTCATGAAGATTTATAGCTCCATTGGAGTTGATTTATTTATAATACTCAGAAAGCTTAAGTCATTCGTAGATTTTTTTGAACAATATTGCTGATACTGTGTAGTGTTCTCATGATTCTGCTCATTTCACTCTTCATTATTTCATGCAGGTCTTTCCATGTATTTCTAAAATCAACCAGCTCATCATTTCTTATAGCACAATAGTATTACAATCATATACCACAACTTGTTAAACCATTCCCCAAATGATGGGCATCCTCTCAATTTTCAGTTCTTTGCCACCACAAAGAGAGCTCTTTTAAAATATTTTATAATATATCAGTTGTTTTCCTTTTCCCCTGATCACCTTGAGAAATACACCTAATAAGTGGTATTGCTAAGTCAAAAGGTATACAGTTTTTTGCCCTTTGGGCATAAGTTCAGATTGTTCTCCAAAAGGTTGGATTAGTTCAAAGTTCTACCAATAAAGAATTAGTCTTCCAATTTTTCCATATTCCCTCCAACATTTGTCTCTTTCCTCTTCTGTCGCTAGCTAATATGATAGATATGAGATGATATCTCAAAGATGTTTTGATTTCTCTAATCAGTGATGATTTAGAGCACTTTTTTATATGACAGCTATAGTTTTGACTTATTCATTGAAAAGTTGCCTCTTCATGGCCTTTGGCCATTTATCACTTGGGGAATAACATATTCTTAAAAAATTGATAAAGTTCTCTATATATTTCAGATAAGATACCTTTTTCTAAGAAATTGCCCATGGTATTTTTTTTCCCAATTTTCTGCTTTCTTTCCAATTTGGCAACATTGGTTTTGTTCATAGTTTGTTTTGTTTTTTTTTGTTTTTTTTGCTTTTTGCTGAGGCAGTTGGGGTTAAGTGACTTGCCCAAGGTCACACAGCTAGGGAACATTAAGTGTCTGAGACCAGATTTGAACTCAGGTCCTCCTGACTTCAGGGCTGGTGCTCTATCCACTGCACCACCTAGCTGCCCTTATACAATTTTTAATTTCATGAACTCAAAGCTATTCATTTTATAACCCACAATGCTCTCTATTTCTTGTTTTTTATAAATTCTTCTCCTGTACATAAGTCTGACAAGTAATGTGTTCATTGTTCTTTTAATTTACTTTACTGTTGTTGTTTGTCCTTTGTTCTCCAAGAGGTAGTCCAATGACATCGGGAGAGTGGTATTTTGACTTGTAAGCAAATTGGATTTAATTGAGGCAGAGCTGTGCAAAGTCATTAGTTTTACGCTTATCCTCCAGAGTCATTTGAGTTTATTGGTGAGATATAGGATGGCCCCAGATTCAGTAGAAGACCTTGGTCTTTTTAAGCTAAGGTCTTTCCCAGATTTTAATTTGTCTGGAGCATCACCCTTTCAGTAATTAAAGGGTGCTAGGTAAGAACTAAGGAAAAGATGATTTACTTGGTCTTCAAAAAAGAATCATTTGGGTTAGGGAAGACCCTCAGTGTTTTCTGGCTAGAACAAAATCAGTTATTTATACTAACTGTGAGCCATCAAAGCCAAAACAATGAGCTTCTAATTTACTTATCACATCTTCCTTTACAACTAAATCTGTAATTGTTTTGACCTTATCTTGATAAATGGTATGAAATAGTGGACTAAGTCCACTATCTTTCAGAGTGCTTTCCAGTTTTCCCAACAATTTTTGCCAAATATTGAAATGTTGCTAAAATCATTTACTACTGTGTATTTTATGTCTGTTCTAATTTTTAGCCAGTATCAAATAGTTTTGGTTTTATGCATGTGACATAAAATATATGTGATATGTGAATTATGAAATGTGTATGATAAAAAGGCAGTAATTGCCTTATAACACAGTTTAAGATTGGTACTATTAAACCTCTTTTCCTTTACTTTTTTCCACCTATTTATTCTTTTGATATTCTTGATCTTTTGTTCTTCCAAATGAATTTTGTTATAGGTCATTTTAAAAGAAATGCATTTCTATTAGTATTTTCAAGTATATGTAATATCACTCTGCTTTAAATGTATATTTTACAATGTTTTGTTTTATTTTTAAACTCCAAATCTAAGCAAAGAATCATTTTTAGTTGACCAAACAGATCCAGGGTAGATTTTTTTTTTAAAAAATAACGATAATCAGTAAATCTGTCAGACCCTTAGCCTTGGAGATGATGTTTCTTCCATTGTTATAAAACCAAAGGCTCATTTTTGTGGCATTTGTCTTGGTGTTATAATATGGTATCAAGACATGGAAAAACCATTATTTTCAAAGAATTAGAAATGAGTTATCACACAAAAGGCATTTGAGAGATTCATGATATTTGGGGAGAGTCTGCAATATATAATCGATGAGAAAATGAAGAATAAGAGTTAAAAATGTCATTAATATCAGAGAAGGAAGAGAAGATGGAGTGGTCACATGCAAAAATTAGGTATGAGAGCTGGACAACTAAGATATAGTGAATAAGGCCTCTACCATGTATGGCACATACTTAGGTTGAATTTACAGAAAGGACATGAACAGGAATATAGGGATGAGTTAGTTGCACTCCAAATTAATGTGATAACAGATCAATTTGAAAAAAGTATCAATTATTCCTAAGGGAAAGGGTAATTTTGGTAAATTAGTAAATTATTTTATGAATGTGTTTTAACAATTAGGAAAAAATAACAAATGACTATTTGAATAGAAATAGTAATTTGAATAGAAAGACTTTCCTAAAAACTTCATTTTTAAACAGGTTAACATTCTTCATATTTGTGGAAGCAGTTTATTTTGGCAAACCTTTTTAAACATCTATAGGTGAAATTATGCCAAGAAAGCTCTAAAAAATCTAAAGATAATTTTACATTTCTGCAAAATGTCCATCTTTCTTCATCAAGTTGCATTAAATTACTTTTAGATTCTGTGGTACAACAAATTTTCTTTGATTTCTGTTTGTGTAAATTATTCCTCACAGGGAAGATAGCATATTGTAGGTTTGTCTGTCTTATAATTTTAGAAGAAAGAAGAATGGCTAAATTCTTCATTTCTTATTCATTAAGTTAAAAGTTTCTTCCTTATTTCAGAACATACTAGTTGAAATAGTATGTTTTTGTCTTTGCAGACAACTCATTTAAAGTCCCCAAACTATAAATAAAACAAAATTATCCAGGAACTAATTTCATAGCATAATGTTTTTTAAGAACTTTAAAGAATTTGGAAAATTTTGTAGTTTAGGAAGCTTATAATTTGGAAAGAATAGCAAGTAGATCGTGATGTAATGTGGTAAGCAGTATTTTCAGTAGTTTTTCCCTTGCCCTTTCATCCATAACAATACCTGATTCTGAGGTTCTTTCTTAACCTGATGTTGTGTAACTTAGTGTAATAAATTGACAAGATAAAACCTTTGTTTTTTCACTGTTTTTAAACTCAGTGTTTTACATAAACAGACATGAATTATCAAATGAATAAGTGAAATGAAGAAATGTTTATTCCAAATGACTTTAAAATTATGCTTGGCTTGTAAATAAGTTGGTACAGTAGCAAAGATAAAAAGCTTTATGTAGCACTTTTTTTTTTTTTTTTTTTGGCCTAGAGTCCATGAACATGAATTTCAGAGGATTTATGGACTAGGTTGTGGGGGGAAAAATTACATCTTTATTTCAACATAATGTTTTTTCTTTTAATGTTGAATATTTTGTTTTTATGTATTTAAAAATATTATTTTGAGAAGGTATCGAGTAGTTTTTACTAGACTGACAAAGGAGTCCTTAATACAGAAATGGTTAAGAATCCATACTCATAATATTGTAACTGATTGATTGTAAAAGATTTAACTACTCTGATCAATACAGTAATGCAAGACAGTTCCAAAGGACTTAAGAAAAAAAAATGCCGTATATATCCAATGGGAGAACTAATGAATGCTTGAGTGCCGATTGAAGCATACTTTTTGCTAATTTTATTTTCCTATTTTTTTGTTTATTTAAAAAAAATTTTTTTGGAACAAGCCTAATTTGGAAATGTGTTTCACATGACTTCATGTATAATTGATATTATACTGCTTGCTTTCTCAATCAGTGGGTGAGGGAGGGAGTGGAAAGAAGAAGAGAATTGGGAACTCAATTTTTTTTTTAATGTTGAAATAAAATTTTTTTATTTTTGAAAAATAGTTTATGAGTTCATGATTTAGACATAAAGGATGATACTATAAGCAAAATAGGTGAGCCAAGGGATAGTTTACCTGTCAGATTTTTGGAGAAGGGAGAAATTTATGACCAAACAAGAAATAGAAAACATAAAATGCAAAATAGATAATTTTGAGTACATTACATTAAATTCAAAAGATTTTTGCACATACAAAATCAGTGCAGTCAAAATCAGAAGGGAAGCAAAAAACCAGGAAACATTTTTACAGCAAGTACAAGTTCTGATAAAGTCCTCATTTCTAAAATAGGGAGAGCTGATTAAAATTTATAAGAACACAAGTTATTTCCCAATTGATAAATGATCAAAAGATATGAACAATTTTCAGATGAAGAAATTAAAGCCATCTATAGTCATATAAAAATGCTCTAAATCAATATTATTTAGAGAAATGCAAATTAAAATAACTCTGAGCTACCACTTCAGCCCCATCAGATTGGCCAAGATGACAGGAAAACATAAATGATAAATGTTGGCGGGGATGTGGGAAAACTGGGACATTAATGCATTGTTAGTGGAGTTGTGAATTGATCTAGTCATTCTGGAGAACAATATGGAACTGTGCCAAAGGACTATAAAACTGTTTATACCCTTTGATCCAGCAGTGTCACTTCTGGTTCTGTATCTCAAAGAGATAATAAAAGAAAAGAGGGCAGCTAGGTGTTGCAGTGGATAGAGTACCAGCCCTGAAGTCAGAAGGACCTGAGTTCAAATGTGATCTCAGACACAACACTGTGTGACTCTGGACAAGTCACTTAACCCCAATTGCCTCAGCAAAAAAAAAAAAAAAAGGAAAGGAAAGGATCCACATGTGCAAAAACATTTGTAACACTTCTTTTTGTGGTGGCAACGAATTGGGAATTGGGTGGATGTCCATCAGTTGGAGAATGCTTTGAATAAGTTATGGTATGTGAAAGTAATGAAAGATTAGTTTTATAAAAAATGATGAACAGGTTGATTTTAGAAAGGTCTGGGAAGATTTACATGACTGATGCTGAGCAAAACAAGCAGAATCAGGAAAGCATTATATAAAACCACAGCAAGATTGTGGGATGATCAACCATGATAGACTTGTTCTTTTCAGAGGATCAGTGATCCAAGGATGAAAAATGCTATTTGCATCCAGAGAGAGAATGATGAAGACTGAATGTAAATCAACATATGCTATGTTCACTTTTTTCCTTTTTCTTTCTTTTCTCTCATGGTTTATCCTTTTTGTTCTTATGTTTCTTTCCCAACATAAGGGAATGTTTAAAAAAAAAAAGAATGTACATGTGTAATTAAAAGAAAAGTGTTGGGTTTTTTATACATGTAAATGGGAAAAATAAAAATTAAAAAAATAATGAGCTGGTTGATTTCAGAAAATCCTGGGAAGACTTACATGAATTGATGCTGAGTGAAGTGAGCAGAACCAAGAGAATAACATTGTACACAATAACAGCAAAATTATGTGATGATCAGTTGTGATTGACTTGGCTATTTCAACAATGAGGTGATTCCAGGCAATTCCAATTCAAAGCATTTGGTTTGCTTTTTCATTCTCATGGTTTTTCCCTTTTGTTATGATTTTTCTTTCACAATTTGACGATATTGAATGTTGAAAATTACTGTGTGTGTATAATCTATATCACATTGCTTGCTGTCTTGGGGAGAGGGGAGGTAGGGGAAGGAGATAGACTTGAGATAGAAAATACTATCCATATCCAGAGAGAGAACTATAGAGACTGAATGCAGAAGCATACTATTTTTACATTTTTTTTTTTTTGCTTTGACTTTTCATTCTCATGGTTTTTCCCTTTTGTTCTGATTTTTATTTCACAATATGACTAAAACAGAAATATGTTGAAAATAATTGTACATGTATAATCTATATCACATTGCTTGTTTTCTTGGGGAGAGGGAAGAGTAACGGAAGGAGATATAAAATTTGGAATTCAAAATCTTATGAAAATTTAAGTGTTGAAAATTTATCTTTACTTATAATTAGAAAAATAAAATACTATTCAAATTTTTAAAGAATTTAATTTTTTTCTATTTAATATGAAAACAATTTTATCATAGGATTATATATATGAATTCATGCAAAACATATTTCCAGGGGCAGCTGATGGTACAGTGGATAGAGCAGCAGCCCTGATGTCAGGAAGATCTGAGTTCAAATTTGACTTTTTAACACTTAACACTAGCTGTGTGGCTGGGCAAGTCACTTAAACCCCAATTGCTTTGAGGGGAAAAATAACAATAAAGTACATATAGGTTCAAAACATTTCCTTATTAGTTACACTGGGAAAGAAAATGCAGACTCAAGGAAAAAAAACAAAGTGAAGTCTGTTTTCAAAATTCCATTCAGACTCTAATCATTAGTTCTTTTTCTGGAAACGGATAGCATTTTTCCTTATCAGTCTTTGGAATTGTCTTAGATCTTTGTATTGCTGATAATAGCTAAGACATTCATAATTGATCATCATATAGTAATACTGCTATTACTTTGTACAATGGTCTCCCAGTTGTGTTCACTTCACTTTGCATCAGTTTATGTAAGTCTTTCCAGGTTTTCTGAAGTTTGTTCATATTTGTTGTAAAAGAATAGAATTTCATTATATTCATATGCCACAACTTGTTCAGCCATTCTCCAATTGATGGGCATCTCCACAAATTTAATTTTTTGCCATTATAAAAAGACCTGATAAAATTTTATATATATATAGGTGTTTTTTTTTTAATTTCTTTAAATCTGAGATACAGATCTAGTAGTTGTATTGCTAGGCTTAAGGGTATGCAGAGTTATAACCCTTTGAGCATAGTTCCAAATTACAGAATTGTTGGATCAATTTACAACTCCACATTAAGTAGTGCATTGTGTCCACATTTTCCTTCATCCCTTCTAACATTTAAAATTCTTATTTATACACACACACACACACACACACACACACACACACATACTTACCGATTTGGAAAGTATGAATAGTGGTACTCAGAATTGTGTGTGTGTGTGTGTGTGTGTGTGTGTGTGTGTGTGCGCGTAAATAAAAAATCCCTAGTATTCGGGACCTTGGCTTTCAAAAAAAACTTTGTGTAATCTAGGATGACATAGTTGCTGAAGTAACAGTATATGCTACTAGTTACACCAGACATGATTCCTAAAATAAAAGAACATTTCAAGTTGTGTTTTTAATAAGCTAACAAGCATTTATTAAACACCTACTATGTTTCAGAAACTTTAGTAAGCCCTGGGGATACAAAGAAAGGCAAAAATTGCCCTTGCCCTCAAGGGATTCACCATTTATAGGGAAGATGACTTGAAAACAACTACGTGCAAACAAGATAGATAAATTTGGAGACAGCAGAGGAAAGGCAGCTGACATGAAAGAACAGGAAAGATTTCCTGCAGAGCCCCTAGTAAGAATTTTAGTTACAAAGCCAAGAAAACAAGGGAACAAAAGGAGGAGGGAGAAAATTCTAGGTCTGGGGGACAGTGAGGAAAAGCCCATAGGACTGGGGATTGGAGGAGCAGGGAGGAGGCCACTGGCTTCCCTGTATGTGGGGAAGCAGTAGGAGGTGGTAGATAGGGATGAGGTTATGGGAAGAGCTTTGAAAACCAGGCAGGGGTTTTATATGTGATCCTGGCAGCCAGAAACCATTGGAATTTATTGAATAGTTCAGTAGTAGGGTCAGATCTGAATTTTAAGAAGATCACTTTGATGACCATGGAGAGAATGGCCTGGAGTGGGGAAGATAAGGGAGACCAGCCAGAAGGCAAGGATCAGGGTGATGGCATTGTGAATAGAAGGTCTTGGTAACAAATTAGTTATTCGTGGGGGAAGTAAGAAGCATCAAGGAGTTGAGGGCATTCAAAAAATAGGAGTGTGATTTACTGAAAGAATAATTTGAAGTCAAAGGACTTGAGTTTAAGACTGAGCTCTGCCTTACTGCCAATTACTGGGCCAATTATTTCCCTCTCATTCATCAGAAAATGGAAGAAAGGATAAGGCTCTGTGATCTATTAAATTACCTCCTTGTTCTGGATCTATAATCCTTCATAAATTTATTAAGTAAATCTACTGGTAGATATCCAGTGTTTCTTTTTTCTCTTCGCAGGTTAAAGACTTATCCTCAGACACACTTCTCCAACAACATGATGATTTAGATCTGGCTTTGGATAGCTGTTACAGTGGTGACACGGTGGTCATTTTTCCAGGAGAATATCAAGCTACCAATCTTGCCTTATTGACTGATGACATCATTATTAAAGGTTAGCAGAAACTTTTTTTTTTCTCTTCTTGACATTAAAGTTAATTATATATTGTAAAACTTTTGCTTAATTCCATAGTTAGAAATGGGGAAAACATATATAAATTCTAGAGACATAATTTTGTGTCAACTATGATGTAGTTTCTTTTTTCCACAAGAAATTAGTTTTAAGAGTTTTAACTTTTCCCAATGTGATATCTTTTACTACTATATCAAGGATATGTAATTGTATTACTGTGAGAATTCCCTTCTTTGAGAATGCAGACAATCTGTAATTTAGGTGTTGGGCTTTAAAGAGTTCCCCCAAATTCACCAAATAGTGGATGAAGGGAGGAGAGGCTGGACTGGCGGTCAGCACTTGGGTTCTAATCCCAGCTCTTTTCTCTACTGCCTGCATGAGGCTGGGCTTCAGTTTCCAGTTAAATGAGAAGGTTGGTTGATATGACTTACAGCCCTTCACATTTGTAGTCTGTAGTATTCCTAGTTCACTACCAGAAGAAGGGCTTGAATTTAAATCCTCTCCTACTGTTAATCTTGCTTGATTAAAAACAAAACCCAATAACATAAATTCACATACAAAATATTTTTTAAATGGAATGGAGAGGCCAAATTTTTTTTTTATTATTTAGGTCCAGAATAGGTATTAACTACTTATTTGTCCTGGTCCAGAATACAGATGGATCTTCAGCATTCCCTACATATTAAAAGTGTGTGTGTGTGTGTGTGTGTGTGTGTGTGTGTGTGTGTGTGTGTGTGTGTCTAGTACAAATGTCACCTGATTTTTTACATTTAAATTATGGTGTTACATCTGATGATAGTGACAATATTCTGAAAATGAATGTGATAACTCATCAAGATAAGGTTTACAAATCACTTTCTCATAGCACTGTAAGAAAAGTAGTGCTTTTTTTTCCTGAGACAGTTGTGGTTAAGTGACTTGCCCAGGGTCACACAGCTAGGAAGTATTAAGAGTCTGAGACCAGATTTGAACTCAGATCCTCCTGACTTCAGGGCTGATGCTCTATCCACTGTGCCACCTAGCTGCCCCATCTTGATCTATATCTTGCCACTGGACCCAGATGGCTCTGGAGGGGAAAGTGCGGCAGGGAACTTTGCCTACCCCCTCCCCATTGAAATCCAATTCACTTGTGTATCATGGCATCACCTCCTGGAGATCATGGTCCTCTTCGACAAAGAAGGGCAAACATCAACAAGAAAGTCACATTTAGCTTTGTGACTTATTTCAAGACGTATAACTTCTTCTCAGGTCCCTTTTTTAAGGTCCTTTTCATGACTGTTCAGCTTTTTCTCTAGAACCAATTGATATTTGATTATAAACATTAAATCAGTAAAGGAATACATTCCACGGAAAGAATATATATTTAGGCATGGTTACATTAGCTTCAAAAATCACCTACAGTCCTTTATGTTCCGAAAATATTTTCATGCCTTATGTTTTGACTGTAGATCATAGGACTTTAGTAATGTAAATATGAATAGGTATTTTAATAGACATTTACTTTAACTCCATGGATTCTCTTATCCCAGCCTTCCCAGTCCTACACATTTATATCCCTTTTCAGCCCCACCCCTTCATCCAAGACCTTTCTGCCTTACACTCCTTCCACCGACTAGATTTCACTGAGGTTTGGCTCCTCCCGGACAACATGACATTATCCTCTCAGGTGCTGGCTTTACCTTCTCTCACATAGAGGAATCATGATTTCTTGCTTCTCTGCTGTCACTTTCACATTCTCCCTGTTGCTCAGCAGCCTTTCTTCTTTTGAAGTCCATTTAATTAAACTTACTCCAAACCCCCAGTTCTTATTATAGTAACTAGTGTTTCGACTTCCTAATTTGTCATGCTTTTTCAAAGAATTTAGCACCAACTTTACATCTTTCTCCTTCCATTAGGAGATTCAATTATTAGCCATTTTAGCTTTACATTGTTCTCTGCTTTTGAATCCCGTGTCCTCTTGTCTTTTTGTTCATTTCTTTCCAAACTTCAGCTCTGAAATACTCCCACAATTCACCTTTGCTACTCCAACTGCTAGAGGAGGTCTCATAACTATGTTAATCAGTACAAATCAGCTTTGAAAGAATTGAAAACTTTAAACAAAGCAGTGAAAAAATCATGTTTTCAAAGGAATGAACATGAAATTGCCATTCATTTCCTAAATGATAGATGAATGAGACATGTATTTTTGGATATGCCCAGTACATGAATTTACTTTGCTTAATTTTACATATTTGTTACAATGGGATTTTGTTTATTGTTGTTCATTGAAGGGCTGGCAGGGAGAGGTGAGAAAAAGAAAATAAATGCTTAAAAGACATTAAAAAACTGCATTAGAAAATTATGTTACACAATTGGATCCTCATTCAGCAGTTCTTTTATTCCTTCCTAAATGATTGCTTTATTTCACTCTTTGCTCTGTAAGTATTCTATCCCTCTTTCCTCCTCTTTTCTTTCTCAGCAGAGGACCTTACCTCTTATTGAAATAATTGAGGCCATTTGGCATTCTTTTTTTCCTTGACATCTCAAAATCCCTTGACAATACCATCTATCTTCTTTTTTCCCCCCATTCTCTTACCCAAGAGATGGTCTTCCTTGCCAAAGCTAGGGCCTCCACATAAGCAATTGATTGTGAGGTCCTAGAAGACCGGAATTGCCTTGCCTGTCTTTGTATTTCCAGAGCTTAGCATGGGTGCCTGGCCCACGATAAGTGTTTAATAAATGTTTATTGACTAGCTGATGCAGCTCTTCTAGTAGGTTGATCTTTATTCATCTTGTCTTTATCTTTTGCCTCTGCTGGTTCTTTTCTCTACTTCATTCAGATGTGCTTAAATGTGTCTCATTCTTTAAAAAAAAACAATGGAGACCTAGTTCCACTGCCATCCCTGGAGGCTCTCTCCTTTTCCCCCCTCCTTTTTTTGTAGCTAAACTCCTTTAAGTCTTTTCCTTTCACTTACTCACTTAATGTTCTCTCACCATGGAGCCCAAACACCGAATTCCAAAGTTACCATGATCTTAATTGCTAAATCTTGTAGTCTTTTCTCAGTCCTTATCTGTTTGTTGCATTTGACACTGGGAACACGTTCTTCCTTCTGGAGACCATTTTCCTTGCTGAGTTTCCATGGTACTACTTTCTTGTGGTTCTTCCTTGTCTTTTCCCATTCACACACACTGATATCAAAGTGATTCAAAGACCATATGAGTCAGAGAAATCGGTTAACTCTATTGGCTCCCTGTTAGTTCTTAGATAAAATATGAATATTGGTTAGCTCATAAAGTCCTTTAAAATATAGCCCTAACCTACAATTTTGGCCTCTACTTCCCTTCCCATACTGTTGACACTAAAGCCTATCTCCATCTCTTTATAGTGGCAATCCCACATGCCTGAAATGCACTTCCTTCTTGCTTTTACCTCCTAAGGTACCTTTTGTCTTTTAATATGCAGCTCAGGCAACATCTTCTGCAAGAAAATTTCTTTAATTCTTTCCCTTAACTGCTTAATGTCCTCCCACCCAAACTATCTTGTATTTAGTTACTTTTTTAACACTTTGTTTACGTATGCACTTTTTTCTTCGATGTAGTGTAAATTCCTTACAAAAAGGATTTTTTCCAGCTTTGTAATTGTATTCTCAGGGCCTGCCGGGAGTGCCTTAACACATAGTAGCCATTTAACAAATGATTGTTTGATTAATGTGTTTTCATCAGTGTGGTCACTCACAAGTCTTCAATGCCTTGATAAGTAATACCTATGGCCAAAAATACTATTATCTTGTGGCTAATCTTTTGATGATGAGATTCTCTGAATTAGGCTCTTCTGCTCTTCATATGACACTTCCTTCATGTGTAATATCTTCCAGCTTCTTAGGAACTACCAAAGCTTACACTGTGTTAGCATCAACCTTCAAGAAATCAATCAGCTTCCTACCACAGTACAGTAGGACTTCAGTGGTACATTAAAGTAGTCCTTAAGTGAAGGATTTTGAATAGAAATTATAGATAAGTTAAAGGTTATTTCTACTGTTATAATCTATAATTGAGAAAACAAATTTGGAAAAATGAAGCTATAGTAGATAAGGATTTTTACATATTTTTAAAATATTTTACCATGAATATGAAAAAGAAAATTTTTATTGCTAAATTGTTAAGACATTAAATCTAGTCTACTAGTATTAAGTAATTACATATTTTCTTCTGTAAATCAGGAGTTGGAAAGAGAGAGGAGATTGTGATCACTTCAGAACCTTCTCGTGATAGTTTTGTAGTATCTAAAGCTGAAAATGTGAAACTGATGCATCTTACTTTGATACAACAAGGGACTGTGGATGGTATTGTGGTTGTGGAATCTGGTCACATGTCCCTAGAAGACTGTGTATTGAAATGTGAAGGAACTGGAGTATGTGTTCTTACAGGAGCAGCCTTGACTATCACTGACAGTGAAATTACTGGAGCTCAGGTATTTAATTTTAATAAGATCACAGTTTAAAAGCATATAACAGCTTAGAGTATACTTAGAACAGAATTAAGTGATTTTTGATATACAAATAACTGGCAACTATTTAGAGCAGATTCAGAGTTCAAATTACTTTGTAAAGAAAGCAGTTGAAAATAAAATAAGTTAAATCAGAAACAGGTTCAAGAGAGTGAGTACATTACGGGGATTCGAGAAGAGAATGACTAGTTTATGGAACATAAGTATGACTGAAAAGACTTTACTGAGTAAAAAACGAAATGTGCATCAATTAAATAAGGTTCTTACCTTTTAAATAAAACTTTACATTCAATACATATGTATGCATATATATGTGTATATATATATATTCTTAAACATAACTTTTATCAGATATTGCTATAGAGCAATGGGTATAAGACCTAGAAGTTCATTTGATAATTAAAAATGTTAATGATTTAGAAAAGAAAATAAAATAAAAAATTTAGAAAGAATTTGGAAAAGAAAAAAATGAGTTCATTAATTATTAGGCTGATGATTCACTTTCTAATTAGGCCTGGGATTGAGAAAAGAAAAATGGATTTAAACTGATGCCTAAGAGTAGTCATTCCTTCCACATTATGGGGGTCAGAAGGCAGTGCCCCCAAAATCTGAAAGATCTGCAAAAAAATTTGAGCCTTCCCTTCATATCAGAGAAGTCTGATGATTTTCTTCTTTTTGGGGGTGTTTACTGAACCTTATTGCAAAACTTGGGTTAAGTATTTGGTCCCAAGATCTGTTGTCTGTGTCATCTGTGGCTTCTGCAAAACTCCCAGAAAATTCTATTGAATTTCTTAGGCCAATTTGTGATGTATCAGGAATGCGTTGGGAAAAGGTGCAGTGTGCAAAGCATAACTGCCACTTCTTTCCTATATTCTATTAACCATATTCTAGCCCTGTTTTGTAAAAGACATTTCTGCAAAAGATTGCTACACTCATATTCCATGGTGTTTCAGAATTTAAATATCCATTCCATCCTATGAATATCATCCTGTGAATAAGTCAGAGACAAGCCAAAGTTTTAGATTTAAATATATGAGGGTTTTTTTCCTTGTTATTTTTGTTGTTTTTTTTTTTTTTGCTTGTTCTTAATTTGCAGGGTGCTGGGGTTGAACTGTATCCTGGGAGCATAGCCATTTTGGAAAGAAATGAAATTCATCACTGCAATAATATTAGAACTAGTGACAATTCAAAAAGCACCTTAGGTGGGGTGAATATGAAGGTAATCTCATCTTTTATAGTTATAATAGTTTTTACTAGGAAGAATTTTAAAGTATTCATTGTAAGAATTCAGATTTTGAAATAAAGCATAATGGAACATCAGATTATTCTAGTGTCAGAATGTAAAAGCTGGAAAGGATCTCGGAGGCCATTTAGTCCAACCTGTCTGTATCTAATGAAGATTCCCATCTACAATTTCCCAGACAAGTGGGTGTCCACTCTCTATTTAAAGACTTCTAGTGAAGGGTTAATCTCTTTCCTTTGAAGGCAGCCTGTTCCGGTTTTCTTCATGTAAAACTGAAATCTTTTGTCTTTGCAACTGTCTCCTGTTAGTTCTAGTTGTGCTGCCTGAAGCCAGGTAGCACAAATAGAATTAATTCCACATTGTTAATGTTTAGAGACAGTTATTATGTTCCTTCAAGTCTCCATGTGTTAACCTCCCCCTCCCTCAATTTCTTGTACTGATGTATGAATAAATGAAAAACCATTTATTAAAGGTTTATGCCAGGCACATGCTGGGAATAGAAATAAAAGAGTGAGACAGTCTATCCTCTAGAAGCTTGCATGCTATTGGAGACAACACACTTTTTTTTTTTTTTTTTTTTGCTTTTTGCTGAGGCAATTGGGGTTAAGTGACTTGCCCAGGGTCACACAGCTAGGGAGTGTCTGAGACCAGATTTGAACTCAGGTCCTCCTGACTTCAGGGCTGGTGCTCTAACCACTGCACCACCTAGCTGCCCCGGAGACAACACACATTTAAGGACACTGATGACCAAGAATGTGAATTTTGTTCTGGGGTGTCATAGAGATGGCAGGTTGATCCATTAATCCTATTCAAATGAAATGCCCTTTCCAGAAGCAGTTAATAATAGTATTGATATAATTATTGTGTCCATACTAAGAGGTAGAAAAAAAGGAGTGGGGAGGATGCTGGGGATAAAAAGTCAGTGGGATGGCTTGTTGGAAATAATAGTCTGGTTTGGGGCCCTGCTACATATATATGGCCTAGGAGCTTGTATTCCTCAATCAAAACAGCTTATCCTGAAGGTCTGAAAACATGACTTCTGGAGATTCAGTTTGTTGGGTACACTTCCAAATAGTGGGGGCACAGGCAGGGCTGATGACAAGATAGGCCAGGTGGACTACTAGATGGGGTGTTCATCATTTGGTATTCCTCTCTGATCTTTTCACCATTCACCATCCTGATAGAAGATAAGCCTTTTAGACAGCATTCATCTTGTCTTGCCATCCTAAAAGGTAGCTCCTAGAATTGTAACAATACATTTCTGATGTGCCTACCCAATAATGTATCAACTTCTTGGTCAATGAACAAAGATTTGACTATCAGTCATTAAATTAATGCATGTAGAATATATTATTAACACCTTTCCCTTTTTCCCTATTTGCCACCATCACTGTAGAATGAAAAGTATGACTATTCTGAATTATCACCAGGTGGTCCCAAATCTGGTAATAATCCAGTTAGGTCTGTCCTTAGACAGTCCATGCTTCAAAATTTTCTAGTTTTCAAAATTTTAAGAGCTTACTATTTAATAGAACCACTTTTGAGAATCCAAAGTCACATCAGCATAGCACTTGTCTGAAGGATTTTGTTACATAGGAGGATCTATCAAGTAAGTCCAAGTAGAAAACTTACTAGCATTTTTAAAGTATTTTTATAAGCACAATTAAATTTTGTAAGAATGTGAATCTAGATATATTAAATTGATGAATTGGCCATTTTGAAGAACATTTTATAGTTTTTACTATTCAGAGAATGGAAAAGCAGTACTGTTTCTAGTTAATATTTAAGTATAATTATTTAACTAATACATTGATTAGGCTTAGTTGAGATATTAATATCATATTAGTTGTCTCATCTTTATACTTTGTAAGGAAGATTATGAAATAATCCTTAAAAAAAAAACTAATCAATTTGAATACCTCAACAGGTTCTTCCTGCCCCCAAATTGAAGATGAATAATAATCATATTTATTGCAACAATGGATATGGAGTAAGCATTCTACAGCCAACCGAACAGTTTTTTATTATAGCAGAAGGAACTCTTAACAAAGGAGCTGCTTCAGGAGATAAAAAAGATGATGATATGCTTTCCAAAGTAATGCAAAATCTGAATCTGGAAATGAATAATAATAAGATAGAAGCAAATTTAAAGGGGGATATCAGAATAGTCACAAGTTAAAGCATCAGGATTCGTGTTGATGCATATTTGAGATATATGTTTAATAAATAGTTGCTGATTCCCAAGGAAATGGTAGTTGTAATTAAGTTCTGAGTTTGTTTAATTAAACTATGAAGATTTTTCTATTAATGATTTTGGAGGGAATGATTCATTTTAACATATTTTATGCTTTTGCTTTGCATAGTTTCTAGTTTAAAAATATTTTAATTATAGATAAACTTGAGTATCCTGTTCAAGAACTCTTAGAAAAAATTTTGTTTAGTAATGTAAGGAGCTCACATTGTACTGAAGGATATGTTAATTGCCCAGATAATAAACACGGCATATATGCCAAGTTCACTCATGAGTGACAGTGCGCTAACCATTAACAACATCAGAAAAAAGCCTTTTAGATTATACCTCAGCATTCTTTGGAAGGAAATTAAGGATTTTATGAGGCAGATAGAGGAAAGTGGGGGAAACCACCTCTACAAAGATATGGAGGTGTACATGATGGAATGTCGTGTATTGGGGGACGAGCAAGTAGGCAAGTTTTGGTTGGACCACAGTAGTACATGAAGGGGAGAGTAATTTGAAATTAATTAATCTACAAGCCAAATTGGGAAGGGCTTTAAAAGGCAATTAGAAAAAAGTTTATTGTTTACCTTAGAAACAAAAGAGGGCCACTGAACAACTTGCGTAGAGGAGTAGTATGGTCACACTTATGATTTAGAATTATCAGTTTGGCAGTTATGTCGAAGATGAATTGGAGAAGGGAGAGATTTGATTGAGGGAGACAAGGCGAGACCCAAGTCTCTTCAAACCATTACTACTACTGCTAAATTACCATGTTGTACAATCCCAAGAATATAAATTATCTGCTCAAATACACTATGCTCTTCTGTATTTGACTTCACAACCATTATTAGCCAAACTATGATTCCAGATTGAGAAAGTTGTATACTTTGACAAGCCTAAAGCCTAATTTATAAGGGTATATAGAACTTAACTTATTGGGATGGATCATAAAGTTGCCTGAATTTGACTAGATTGGGCTTACTTATCCATAATTTATAAACCTAAAAAAATCACCACTGATTATTTCTTGAAAAAGAATGGAAAGACCCTTTTTTGGTTCTTAAAATTTTTTTATTTATTTTGAACTTAAATACAAAAAGACCAAAAAAAACCCAAACATTTTTCATGTACACAGCACAACATAAAAAGGTACTCAATATAAAATCATGAATTTCTATTTCACACTTCTTACATTTTAAAAATAAACTTATAATACACTTACAATAATGCACATCATTTAAGGCTAACCTAAGTTTTCTTTTGCTATTGTGCACTTAATTCTTTTCTCCCTCCTTCCCCATTTTGCCCAAGAAGCCACCATTAGACAGACACAAATGTGTGTTTTTGTAAAGCCATACTATACATATATTTATCAGTTCTCTTGCTATTGCTAGCATTTCTTCGTAAAATCTTGAATATCAGTGACAATAGGTATCCTTGTTCAACTTCCGATCTTACTGGGAAGGCTTCTAGTAGCTCCCATTACAAATAATGCTAATAGTTTAAGGAAAATGATTTTTATCATTTTAAGGAAAAATCCCTTTGTGCCTATGCTTTTAAGTGGATTTTATGTAATATTATATATATAAATAAGTGTATATATGTGTGTATATATATATATGTATACACACCCACACACCCACACCCACACATACATATATATAAAAATAGGAATGAGCTTTGTATTTTATCAAATGCTTTTTCTGTATTTTGGAATAAGTAAAATCATTAATTCAATTATTTTCTTACACTCAGATTTCCAATTTAGTGTTTTGAGAACAAATTAAAAATCCCTAATTAGTTTTTTTTTAAATGAATATCCAGTTCACTTATCTGTTCTTTATTTTATTGATATAAGCATTTAGACATACAAATTTTCTTCTGATTATTGTTTTTGCTGCACCACATAGGTTTTAAATGTTTATTGTCACTGGAATTATTATTGCTTTAATTTTTTAATCAGTATTCATAGTCCCTTAATATAATTTTTATTGCATTGTGATTAAAAAAGGATGCATTTAATAGTTATGCTTTTCTGCCTTTAACTATAAACTTTTCATGCCCTAATATGTGGTCTTTGTTTGTAAAGGTTACCATTCCCATTTGATTCTCTTCAGACATCTATCATATCTAGTTTAAGATTCTACTTACTTCCATAACTTCTTAAATTATTTTTTGGTTTGGTCTATCTAATTCTGAGAGGAGAATGTAAAAAGTCCCTCACTATTAAAACTTTCCACCTATAATTCATTTAACTTTTTCTTTAAAAATTTAGATGGCTATAGGATTTTATGCATATAGATTTATTGCTTAAGACTTCATTTTCGATCACACCTTTTATCACAATGTTGTTTCCATGCTTCATCTGTTTTACTTTTTGAAGTCTACATCTTAGAGATCATGCTATGCCACCCTGCCTTTTTTTTTTTTTTTTTAAATCTTGGCTGAAGCATAATAAATTATACTCTAGCTCTTTATTTTAAACTGTGTATATTCTTATTTTTAAATGTGTTTCTTTGAAGCAATATTGTTAGATTCTGATTTTTAGTTCATTCTGTTTGTTTTACAGATGAATTCATCCCATTAAAAGTTATGATTACTAGTTTATTTCTCTCCATCCTATTTTATTCCTGACCTCTTTTTAACCTCTCTCTCCTCACAAGTCTGATTTACTTCTAACCACCACTTCCCTAATTTGCACCATTGTAAAGAATCTCATTAATTATCCCTTCTCCTCACCCTCCAGTTTTTTCATCTACACATTCTTTTGAAGTCCCTCCCTTCAGGACAGCTAGGTATTATGATGATAGAGCACCAGCTCCTGAAGTCATGAGACAAATCCACCTTCAGACACTTGACACTTACTAACTCTGGGCAAGTCACTAACCCAGATTGCCTCACAAAAATCCCCTCACCCTCCTGTTTCTTTTGAAATTTAGAAGACTTTGATATCTTTCTGGATATGTCATTCCTTTTTTAACCCAGTTATGATAAAGTTCTCGGCACTACCAGGCTTCTACCCTAATCTACTTCTTAAGTTCTTCCATTCACACTTCATTTGTATGAGGTAAATGCTCCATTTTACCTTTCCCTACTCCATTTTATTTTTTAGAATCATCCTCTTTCTCAACTCAACCCCAAACCTATGTATGCTTTCATACTACCTAAGTAATAACATATACAGATAACATTTTCCCATATGATTAGTCTTTAATGTTTACCTTTTGATTGCTTCTTTAACCTGTGTCAGATTGCTTGCTATCTTGGGGGAGGGTGGAGGTAAGAGAGGGAGGGAAAAATTTTGGAATAAAAAAAGCTTACAAAAATTTTGAATGTTGAAAGCTCTTGTATTTGGAAAATAAAATATTGACCAAAAATAAAATGTTTACCTCATTTCTCCTAAATCTTACATGTCAAAATTTCTATTGAATCTTTGCGTCATAAATATCTTAAGTCTTTGAAGTCATTCAATTTCCTTCAGGATTATACTCAGATATGCTGGCCAAGTTATTTTTGGTTGCAAATCCAGCTCCTTTGTTCTTTGAAATACAATGTTCGAAGCCTTTTGGTCTTTTAATATAGAAGCTGCTAGATCTTAACAGTAACTTTCCAGTATTTAAATTATTTTTTCTTGTTGCTTGTTTTTTTCCCTGAACTTGAGTCTCGAAATTTTGCTATAAAGTTGTAAATTTTCATCTTGGAATTTTTTTAGTAGGGTTTTCTTTTCCTATTTTACCCTCTTGTTCTAGAACTTCAGGGCAATTTTCCCAGAAGTTTCTTGTAATATTGTATCTAATGAGACGTTTCACATTTTCTTCTATTTTTTTGATCTCTTGATTTTGTTTTATTTCTTGGAATCTTATGTCATTAGTTTCCCCTTGCATGATTGTAGTTTTTAAGGAGTTTTCTTTTTTGGATCTTTTTCCAGTTGGATGACTTTTATAATTTTCTTGGATTGCTTTCATTTTTTTCCCCCTAATTTTTTCTCAACCTTTCATTTGATTTTTAAAGGCTTTAAAACTAATCTAATTCTGAGTAAAAACCCAGATCCCTTCTATTCCATAGTAACTGTGATGGAGTTCTTACTTTTCTTATTTTGCTTATTCAATTTTTAGTGGCTGCTTATATAGTCAGATACTACACCTGTGGTATGGGAAATAATGCCTCAGGCTTTTCCTACTATTTTCTGAAGTCTTGTCTAGGGGCTGACATCATACACTTTTTCTCTGCCTAAAACATGGCTATCACCACAAATGCTCTTGCTCTCCCCTTGTCTTCCCTTTCTGGGCTTCAAGCCAGGAATTCCATTCTCCTCCAAGTGCCCCCTGACAGCAAGATTCCCACCCCTCCGCTACCACACTTACCTACCCACAGCTGCAGCCCAGGGCTTCATCTGGTCAGCACCACTGGGCCCAGCATTCAGTGACAATGCAGGGTCCTTTAGTCTTGCCTTCCTCAGCTCACCAACCTCCCCCCACTGTCTAGGAGGTGAAAGTTTCTGGATCTGAGGCAACTGCCCCCAGCTTTTGTTGTCTCTTACATTTAGTAGTGTCTACCAGTAAGTGTTTGCACTTTGGGCCAAACCTCATCTATAAAATTGCTCTACCCTAACCTAATTATATATCTGCTTCTCACCCAAGAGAGTTCACATCAAGGCTAAATTTTCTTATTTGTGGGAAAATTTTGTTGAGAGGTAATTTCCTGCCTATTCTGCCATATTCCTCTTAAGGATTCTTTTAGAATAACAGTGTGAGTAAAGATATACCAACACAACTTCCACTTAAGAAATGACAAAATAGATATACTCTAAAATCTGGTCTTATAAAAGTCTCAAATCTTTTATTTTGAATCCAATCTTGAGAGAGACTTGCGATTGCTCCAAGTAGAATATAAAATAGTGGGGTTTTTTTGGGAAAAAAATAACCAAATTTATTCAGTGGCAGATACCATATATTTTAAAACTCCAACAGTAACACCCACACACTGATGAATGCTTAATAAATTGCAAATAACAAATAATTTACCCCTCATACTTTGTAAAGTATGTTAATCTTTGGGATGCTTTGAAAAAATGATTTTAATTTAGGAATTTTTGTAGGATTATCCTAAAGAACATTCATGTTCTGTAAACCAGTTTTACATAATGTAATAGTAATGTAATAGCATTGAGCTGAAAAGCAGAAAAGACCAAAGAACAACAAAATCATGATATAGGAGATGTGATAAAGCACAAATCATTTTGAAAAGTAGAATTTTTGATTAGGGGTAATATTTAAGTGCTGTTTGCTTTATATGATGTCTTAATATTTAACAAAACAAGCAAATTTGTTTTTTTAATCTGGAGAAATAACTTAAAAAGCCTTACCTCACAATCTTTGTGAATTAATATAATCTGAGGGTTAAAAAGGAAGACAGTCTTGATTTACCAGCTGTAGATTTACCAGTATAAGCAGAGGCTCATTGAAGATAGGATTTACCAGTAGATTCCACCTGTTGCAGAAACAATAAAGGAATGGGGGGAAATATGAGGTTCTAGGAGGTCTGAGAACCAGAAGTGTCCAGCAAGCAAAGAATGTAAATAAAGGGTGTGTATATATATATATATATACATATACATATATGTATATATACTCTAAGGTTAAATAAGCAAATGTCCACTATATTCATATCACCTTTTGTGATATTGGAAAACTGGAAACAAAGTTGATACCCATCAACTGGGAAACAGCCACTTAAAACCATGGCAGCATATGAATATAATGGAATGTTAAGCACTAAAAATTGAGTTCAGAGAAATATAAGATTTGTATGAGCTGATTCAAAATAAAGTAAAACAACCCCCCCACACACACATGTACAATTATCAGAACAATATAAATTTAAAAATGTCTAAAAGCCAAATTAGAAAATGAAAAAAATCTTACCCTAAGCAGTTTGGTCCCTGAAAAACATTTAATGAAGCCTATTTGCAGAGTGCTTTATTAGGCCTTACAGAGAATACAGAAATTTCTTACTTCAAAGTAAGTTTGTTTTGTCCTTTTAGACTTAGATAATAGATTTAGAATTGGAGGGGAACCTCAGGCTTGAGTTTTAAATACTCTTTATAGGTTTGAAAATTAAAGCCCCTGGTGGACACAGTTCATTTACAGCAGAACCTTTTGTTCTTCAAACCCATGTTGCTCTGATTAGAAATCTCATGTCCTTTTCACTGTTCTATATACTGTGTAAAATTATCTTGGCTACCTTGAAAATGGCACTTGGGACAACATGGGTACTTGCCAAGAGGTTAGCATATTATTCTTGAGAGTGACAAAAGCATTTTTGGTCATGTTGTCACTTGCTCCAATCTAACCATCAATTCTGCCAGAACAGGTCCCCTTCTTTCCTATTTTCTTTCTTCAATACAAATTGGGTGCCCTCTTTTTACCTTTAGTCCTGGGCCTTTTGTTTTTTGCCTAGTGCATCTACTTTGATTATTTCTGAGGCTGTATTCCTGGCATTATTAATAAAGCCAATGGCCAAATGTTTGTTCTGATTGGTACTAATTAGAAATAACGTTTACCTACAAAGTAGCAGTTTGCTTTTCAACTTCCTACAAATTTAAATATTAATGTACCTTAATTTTTTTTTCAAAGACAACACAATTGTCATTCAGTCCACAATTTCAATCCTTATCTATTAATCTAACATGCCACTTTTTTCATTTCTGTAAAATGATATGCATATATGAAGGCCATTTTTGGCAAAAATTTAAAAGGGAATGTGCTATTCTTGAGAAGCAATTTTCTTGAGTGAATATTTCTAAGATAACACCAGAGAAGTAGGTATCATGATAAAAGTAATCTATGTAAAACGTTGATTTAAAATCAACACTTCACTTGGCAAAATAAACTTCAAAGCGTCTCTTAAATGTCAAAATCATACAAAATCTTTCTGGAGTCTATGACAAATTATTCACTTTAAAGTAATGACACCAGATCCTTAAAGATAAGTATTTCCTAAAAATGTTTGTCATCTTAGAATGTCAGTTGATCAAACACTAGGCACCTACTATGTGTTTGGCATTGTGCTAAGCACTGAGGATAAAATATTCAAGCTCTTTGACCCTATCTTTCCAGACTCTAACAACATTTTGTTTTTTTTTTCAAATACTTTGATATAGTTATTAAAATGCTGCTAAATATGTGGAAATTCAATTTTGCACTAGCTATGCAAAGATAAGTGAACAAAAGATGTCAAACTGAAGAAAGCTGAATCTCACAACTTCAAGACGTGGAACAACCAAAGTTACTCATTTCTTGCTCCATTTTCTGCATTAGTTGTTCCTAAGTCATGTCTTTTTGATACAACTCTGATCCAGTGACAATGGCTTCCTGGTTTTTCCATGAACAAGGTGCCAGGCCTTTTCTCTGGCTGCCCCCAAGAGCTGTAATGCTTTCCTTCCTCCAATCTGATTGGCTTCCCCTTAAGTCCCAATTAGAATTCTGTCTTTCATTGGAAACCTCTCCCAACTTCTCTCAATTCTACTGCTTTTCCTCTCTTCATTTCCCTATTTATCCTGTACATAGTAGTTTGTTTTGTATTATTTGCATACTTGTCTCCTCCATTTGACTGTAAACTTCAGGAATTTTCTTTTGCCTTGTAGTACACAAGAACTAAGGTTTGAAGGAATCGGAGGTCATGGTGGGGGACAGAGTAAGGTAGCAAGACAAAAGGAGATGTGATCAGATAAAGGAATTTCAGACTTCAGACTGGGAAGTGGTGTAGTTGAAGGTGATGGTGAAAGAGCAAGGGTATGATCTTGGTGTGTGGCTGAGATGCAGTGGAGCAGGTTACATGAAAATAAATTCAACTATGAAGTAAGGGTGTATCTGTAGTCCTCTAGGATGAAGGCAGAAGATGAAAGACTGAGCTAGGCACTGAGCTTATTGAAGGGGAGGACTTCAAGCACTGTAGCAGATAACAGCTACAGAACTTGTGGATAGTGTGTATTGACTGAATCTGAAGGAGAGGCTGACTTGAGTGATGATAGGAGGGAGGGAGAATTTAGAAGAGATAATGGGGAGCAAGTAGTCAAGCTCTTCTATCCCTACCAGGGAAGTTGAGAGGAATGCAGGCAGTACTGCAACAGCAGGTCAGGGAGGTTGGTTCATCAGGAAGAAGACAAGTCTCAGTGAGAGCCAGAATAAAGAAGGGGAAAAGGAAAAGATTGAAAATGAAACCAAGTTTGTGGTGTATGGAGTAGGTACTTCAAAACAGGTGTGGGTAGCTTTAGAGACTTATTAAAGAATCGAGAAATAGGGAACAGTCTAACCAATATTGTTTTACTATATAAGAAAAAAGCCCTTGTCCTCAAGGAGTTTACAATTTATTTAATGAGTCAAAACAAAAAAAGCTAAAAAGTTTGTGGAACATCCTGGTAGTTTCCTCCCCTCTCCCTCCACAGGGCCATGATGTTCCTTGAAGTCAAAATATAACAGCTGCTGATAAAAATTATCCGCTCCAGAAGACTAGGTTTGAATGAGAGAAGTTCAGAATCATTGGGAGGGGAAGAATATATATGGCCAGGGAAGAATTTGTTAATCACTGAGGAATTTCAGGTAGGTTTTGATTACCAATAGGGGTTTGGCCTCAAAGTGGAATTTTCACAGGGCTTGATAGTTCAAACTAGTACAAAGGCCAAAAGGATTTCCTGTTTATTAATGTTGAGGTTCTCCATACCCATAACAATGTAAAATTTCCTGAAATATGAGAGACTGGGCTCAAGCATTCAAACAAAAAAGGATGAAAAATGCGCATAGGCCAGATTTTGAACACATTGCTTTAGAAGTCATTTATTTTGTCCTGTAAATATGTCTTATACCGTCATGATAGGTTAAAGAATATACCTTGAATTGATGTGGCTGTATTTCATTTGGAAAATTAGGCATTTTCAATGATCACATACTGGTTGGTGGGCAAAAGCCCAAGATGAATACTGATCTTGCAGTCCTGACACCTTCCTATATAAAATACAGGCAAGTCTTCATTCAAGAACCTGTTTCCTCATTTGTAAAACGAGAATATATCAAAAGTCGCAGGGTTTTTGTGTGGAAAAAAAGAAAAAAAGGCATTTTGAAAGTACAACATAAATGAACTACTGACAAACTCAGATTATCACCACTTAACATATTAAAAATAACCCAAATGACAATGGAAAAGTACAATTGATGCAACTGGCAAATTGTTGATGGCTTGGGTTCCAAAAGTATAAAATAACAGAAGTATAGGTATGATCAAGTTTTTGAATGCAATGGTTTAGGAAAGCAAAAATTCACAAGTTATGGTAGTGTCTTAGTGATATTCTCAAGATAGTACATGATCGAAAATTTAGACTTCCAGCATATTGGATAAATCCTCCATGAAGATGTTTGAGAAACATCAGACAAGTATCATAGCTGATGCAGTGGTAAGGGAAATTTGCAACCTGACAGTGGAAAAAAATGCAACAACCCAAATGTTTTTCTGAAAACCAAACATTCTTTCAAAAGGAGAGACAAATAAGCCAAGATTGTTCTTTTTGAACTTGTTATGAAAATTTCTAATGTCTTTTTAAAAGGCTAAAAACTTTTTTCCAATGTTACTAGATTCACCTATTCAATATCAGGTCAGGAACAGCCACAGTAAGGTTTATATCATTCCCAAGAATAAGTGATACTGTCCAAAGATCTGATCTGTCACAACCCATAAGACTACTATCTAAGGGAATCTGGGTTCCACCTTCAGCAGAAGCTCCTGTAGAAATAAGTACTTTTTCTAGGCAACTAATTCTCTGACAAAATGATCTTCCAAAACTGAACTCGGTTTTTTTAGGTGGCCACCTTCTTTGGAAAATCCTATTTTTACGCTATATTGGAACTCCCCAGAGCATTTGGTAACTTTCCAGTTTGCTCATAGTACAATCCCTGGTGGACAATCTGGTTCAGGAGGCCCATCAGCTAGTCTAAACAAATAAGGTTTTCTAACATG
>JAJPUD010015713.1:23445-36467 GCA_023553655.1 Myrmecobius fasciatus | reverse complement strand
CTAATTTCCTCTTCATTGGTGGAAAGTTCTCCCTTTTCATTTTTGAGACTAACAATTTGATTGTCCTCTTTGCTTTTTCTAATTAAATTAACTAGAGGTTTATCTATTTTGTTGGTTTTTTCATAAAGTTGGTTAACTTTTAGTTTTATTTATTAATTCAATAGTTTTTTTACTTTCAATTTTACTAATCTCTCCTTTTATTTTTAGGATTTCAAGTTTGGTATTTGATTGGGGGTTTTTAATTTGTTCTTTCTCTAGCTTTTTTAGTTGCAAGCCCAATTCATTGATTTTCTCTTTCTCTATTTTATGCAAATAAGCATCTAGAGATATAAAATTTCCCCTTATTACCGCTTTGGCTGTATCCCACAAATTTTGGTATGTTGTCTCATTATTGTCATTCTCTTGGATGAAATTAGTAATTGTGTCTGTAATTTGCTGTTTCACCCATTCATTCTTTAGGATAAAATTATTTAGTTTCCAATTGCTTTTTGGTCTATTTTCTCCTGGCCTTATATTGCATGTGATTTTTATTCCGTCATGATCTGAAAAAAATACATTTATTATTTCTGCCTTCCTGCATTTGATTTTGAGGTTTTTGTGTCCTAACACATGGTCAATTTTTGTATAAGTTCCATGGACCGCTAAGAAAAAAGTAAACTCCTTTCTGTCTCCATTTAATTTCCTCCAAAGATCTATCATACCTAACTTTTCTAACATTTTGTTTACCTCCTTAACTTCTTTCTTATTTATTTTGTGGTTTGATTTATCAAGTTCTGAGAGAGGGAGGTTGAGATCCCCCACTATTATAGTTTTGCTGTCTATTTCTTCTTGCATTTCTCTGAACTTTTCCTCTAGGAATTTTCATGCTATACCACTTGGTGCATATATGTTTAGTATTGATATTGCTTCATTATCTATGGTACCCTTTAGGAAGATATAATTTCCTTCTTTGTCTCTTTTAATTAAGTCTATCTTTGCTTTTACTTGATCTGAGATCAGGATTGCTATCCCTGCTTTTTTTTGTTCACCTGAAGCATAATAGATTCTGCTCCAGCCTTTTACCGTCACCCTGTATGTATCTCTATGTTTTAGATGTGTTTCTTGTATACAACATATTGTTGGATTCTGGTTTTTAATCCTGTCTGCTATCTGCTTCCGCTTTAAGGGAGAGTTCATTCCATTCACATTGACAGTTAAAATAACTAATTCTGTATTTCCTGCCATCTTATTTACCCTAGCTTATGCTTTTCTCTTTCTTATCCCCTTTCCCTCCTCCCTACTATTTTGCTTTTAATAACCACTTCCCTCAAACAATCCTTCCCCTTTAGAGCCCCACCCACCCCTTTTTTCCCCCTTTCCCTCCTATTTCCTTATAAGTCTATTATTCCCTCAGAGCCAAATCTGATGAGATGGAGATTAACCCAATTCTCATTCCCCTCCCTTTTTTCCCCTCAATCATTATAGGTTTTCTTTGCCTCTACATGTGATGTGATTTCCCTTATTTTACCTCCTTTTCTTCTTCCAGTGTTATCCCTTTTCTACCTCTAATTTCTTTTTCAGTTTATCATATCATAATAATCATAAAATCACAATAATCATATCATCATAATCATAAAATCACAGTAATCATATCATAATCATAATGTAATAATAGATTCATAAAATCAACCCTCATTCTATAAGTATCTATAACATAAATATAGTTCTCAAGAGTTTTCTTTTTCTTGTTACCTTTTTATGTTTCTCTTGTGTTCTGTGTTTGTAGATCAAATTTTTTGTTCAGTTCTGGTCTTTTCAGTAGAAATAGGTGAAATTCTTCTTCCCTGGAAGATAATGCTCATTCTAGCTGGGTAACTTATTCTTGGCTGTAATCCAAGTTCCTTTGCCCTTCGGAATATCTGATTCCAGGCCCTTCAATCCTTCAAAGTAGAAGCTTCTAGGTCCTGTGTGATCCTAATTGTGGCTCCCCGATATTTAAATTGTTTCTTTCTGGCTTCTCGTAATATCTTTTCCTTGGTATGATAGTTCTGGAATTTAGCCACGATATTTCTGGGGGACTTAATTTTTGGGTTTCTTTCAGGAAGTGATCGATGGATTGTTTCAATAAGTATTTTGCCTTCTGGGTCTAAAATATCAGGGCAGTTTTCTTTTATGATTTCCTGGAAGATAGTGTCCAGGTTCTTTTTTTCATCATGGCTTTCAGGAAGTCCTATAATCCTTAGATTGTCTCTCCTAGATCTATTTTCCAGGTCAGTTGTTTTTCCTAGGAGATATTTCATGTTTTTCTCTATCTTTTCATTTTTTTTGTTTTTGTTTGACTGATTCTTGAAGTCTTGATGAGTCATTCATTTCCAATTGTTCGATTCTAATTTTTAATGTCTTATTTTCTTCAGTTACTGTTTTTAGTTCCTTTTGCAATTGACCAATTACATTTTTTTGTTCATTGCATTCTTTTCCCATTTTTTCTATTTTTATTTTGCAGTGATCTCATTTCGTTTCCCCATGTTTCTTTTAACTCTCTTTTAAGATTTTTTACGCAATCTTCAAAGAAAGCCTTGTGACATGGAGACCAGTTTATGTCTCTCTTTGGGGCTTTTTCTGGAGTTGTTTTACCTTTAGGAGCCTCAGGATTTGAGGTCTATTCTTCCCTCTCTCCATAAAAGCTATCTATGGTGAGAGCTCTTTTTGGTTTTTTATTCATTTTTTTTTTAAAAGGTATGAGGTCTGTTTAAGGCAAAGGTGGGACAGCTGCTTTAATGTGCCCTGGGGCAGTTCTGCTGATTGAGTTATTTCCGGTACCTGGCAGCTCTGCTGATTGAATTATGTCAGGTGCTGGGCAGTTCTGCTTTAGTTCACCCTGGGGCAGTTCTGCTGATTGAATTATTTCAGGTACTGGGCAGTTCTGCTGATTGATTGATCGCCCTAGGGTGCTGTGCAAGGGCAGCTAGGTCTGATGCCCTTCAGGGGCTCAGTGGTTTACAATCTACCCCCCACAAAAGGCAGACCCTCCAAACTACCTGCCCACAACCAGTACAGATTGGCCCAAGAGGCCCCCAGAAGACTCCCAGGTGTGTATAAAGCACAACGCTCCCACTCCTGTTTCGACTCCTGTTCCGACTCCTGTTCCAGCTCACTGCTCCAGCTCCCTGCCCCAGTCTCCCTGTGCTGCAGTCTGGGTTCAGCAGACCACTCCCCTGCCCAATTAAAACAGACCTGTTTTGAAGTTCTTCCAGAGTATCTTCTTCTAGAATTGTGTTGTCCTCCAGATATTGTGGATTTTTTTGCTTCAAAATCAGTCTAGAGGCTTCATATGTTGTTGGTTTGAGGGAAGGTTAGAGGAGGTTACAGAGACTCCTGTCTGATCTCCGCCACCATGGCTCCATCCCCGGAAGTTCGGGAAATTCCTAAAATAATCCCCACCTTCAATTCACTTGGAGATCTTGGCTTCAAGAATAATCACCATCCATTATTGACCTGGAAATTAGTCCCTCAATTCACCCAGAAATCGTTCTCTAGCTAAATAAAATTGAACCCTGTATCTCTACTCTTTGCTATTTTCTAATCAGGAGCCCACCGAGAGAGAGGGCTGCTCAGTGTAAATAAACCCCTTTTTGTTTGCCAAAACCTCACTTGGAGATTGATACTTCACAAAAACTGTAACGCAGGCCTGGGGACCCTCAAACGCTGTTAGGGTATCTCACCCCTCAACATTAGAAGCAGACTTTATACCCTATGGTAAGTACCTCTTAGTAAATGCATGAAATTAGAATTAGTATAAATAAATTAGAATTAGTGTAAATCACTGAGTGACAATTTTATGATGATGACAATGTTAAATTTATATTTATAGACCACAAGAGAGATATTGACATTAAATTTAGAAAAAAAAGGATTCCTGTAAAATGAAAACTTTTGAGAGACATTGTGATGCATTGCATAAATCACTAGCTTTGGAGTCAAGATTGAAGACCTGGAATAAAATCTGCCCAGGTTACACATGCAGGACTAACCTGTGTGACTATGGGTACATCACTTAATTTCTTAATGTCCCAGGTAACTATTAAAGATTGTTAGATACAGATAAATTATTGCTTTCCATCAATAGAGGGAGTTTCTACACTGGCAGTTGTCTGAAGGCAGATATGGGCAAAGTAGTATTATCTTCACTTTATAAATAGGAATATAAATATGGACATAGAAGCTAACAGATTTCCCAAGATCGCAATGTGAATGAGTATGAGACTCATTATAATGTAAAACATTGCAAATAGGTAAAAAGATTGGCTCATTTGGGACAATGGGAAATATGAAATTTACATTTCATTGGATCCCTCTTTTGAAGTGTTCTTTCTTTCATTCTTTTCACTCATCATCTTCTCTCACTATGCTGACTACACTTGGTCATCCTCCTATTACCACTCTGCCCTTCCACCCTTGTAGCCCTTTGTAAATACCTGAAAACATTTTACATCAATATCCACTAGTCATAATGTTGAGGGATGAGAGAGACCCTAACAGTGATGGGAGTCTCCAGGCTTGTGTTGCAGGTTTTGAGAAAGAATTCTCAGTCCCAGTCTGCAAGTGAGGTTTTTGGCAAAATGGGTTTATTACACTGAGAAACTCTTTCCCTCAGTGAGCTGCTTCCTGATTAAGAAGATAGCAAAGGTTTGGGTACAAAGTCTTGTTTTTTTATTAGCCTTCTATGGTTTAGAGATAGGGAGTGATTAGGGGTTAATTTCCAAACCAATAAGGAGTGGTGATTGTTTCCCAGACCAAAATGATTCCCAGATCTAATTGGAAGTGGGAACTTCCCATGGAAACCAGGTAGTTTTCCAGAGCTGGAAAACTCTGGTGGGTGGGAATCATTTTTAGGAATTTCCCCAGGCCAGGTGACCCACCCTCCGCAAAGATCAGGGGACACAGTTCTATTACATCAATTTGATCATCTCCTGATTTGTAACCCCTTCACTCTTTCCTTTGCACTCTGCTGTCACTCTCTTTTAAAACAATCAAATCTGCTGATTGCTTATTTATATTTTATAAATTTTATAATTTTATATTGCATGCTAAATTCATTAGTCTCTTCCTCACTTTTATTAATATGTATTCAGATACATACTTTCTTCTAAAGATTGTTGCTGTGTCTTGTAAATTTTGTTACTTTTTTCTCAGTGTTATCCTTTTCTTTGATGCAATTTATTATTTCTAGGATTCATTCTTCAATCTACTCACTTTTATTTCCATGATTTATTTTTAATTCCCTCATTTGACTCAATTTAACTAAATTCCCTTAGTTTCCATTTAGCTCTGCTTGTTTTGTTTATATTTTCCTAATTGATTATAACTTTTATTGCATTATGATACACAAAGGACACATCAAATATTTCTGCATTTATGAGTTATGCCCTAGAAAATGACAATTTTCATAATGATGCTATAGGAAGCTGAAAAACAAGCATAGTCCTTAATATTCCCATTTGATAATTGCCAAATAGCTAACAATTTAGTTATTCTTTTTTCATATTTATCTGTGTCTGAAGGGATGTTTGAGGAAGACTTAACATCTCTGGAGTGAGGGATTGCCAAGCCTTTTTCAGAGCTGCTCGTCCACTCAATTTTCACCTATGGCTCCAAGAAGCTGTAATGTAAATAGTGGCCATACCCTAATAAACTGTCTCAGCAGAGAGGCGAAATCAAATGAGGGTAATTTATTTGTGAGTTAGGGGGGTATCTCCCAAACCTGTGAAGACTTTCCCAAGTAGAATGGGCAAATGAGAACATTTGTTCCAGTGGCCATGAAAGCAGCTTAAGTAGATGCTGTGGAGTGCTTAATGAATGGTTAGGTTTTAAAAGACACCAGCATCCTCCTTCTGCAGCCCAGGCTATCACCACTTGTTTTGACTTTTGTCTTGCCATGGACTTCAATGATTATGGAAAAGCAAATGTAGTTGTTGACTTTGTGTAATTCTGCTTCATTTAAATGCAATTCACACACAAGTCATCACTTGTGATATCACTGGTCCTCTTCAAAAATGAAGGACAAACATTAACAACAGTAACTCTGTCCTAAGATATCTACAATTATTGTCTTACTGTTTGGCTATATAGTTAGATTTTCCATTAAATATGTAGATGTTATATCATTTAGTATATATATAATGAGTGTGCATATATTTAACATTTATATTATTTCATTATCTGTGGCAAATGTACTTTCTCGTTCATCTTTCTTCAAAGTATCTAGTTTATAATTATGTTATCCAGAATCAGGGTTGCCACCCATTCTTGATTTTTGAAGAATAAGGAATTATAATTGAATCCTTCATTTTAACACTCCTGTTAAATTCAATTTAATGACTCCTGTTTTAGGTATGTTTTTTGAATATGGAAACATTAGATTTTGTTTTGTTTTCCAATATGTTTTGCAACCCTCTTTCATTTTATGAGCAAGTTTACAAAATTAACATTCAATCATGAGCACTTTTTGTTTTACCTTCTGTTTTGGAACAGAAACAGTTGAAGTGTCAGTTTGCACCCTCCTCCATCCACTGAGATTCTCACATTCCTTGCCAGGCTGCTTGCAAATAAAAAGTTGTGTCCTAGACCTGGTGCAGTTGGGATTAATTTTGCCTCTAAGTAGATTGATGTGGGATCTAGCTATGAGTCTTTTGGAAAAGAGGAGTATAAAAGTAGTTTTTATTAATGTGGAAGAGAGTTCCTAAATCCTAGCAACCTCATGCTGACTGATTTTTTTAAGCTTGTTGCTACCTTAATTTTTTAAAGACTTTTTTGATGGTAGTTTTTAATGTGTTTTTAGCTCTCTTAAATTGCCCTGAGAATTGCTTCTACCTCAAGGTTTTGCAATATAATTTGAATAAAAGAACTACTCATTTAATCTCTAGTTCTGAGTCTTCCATTGTACTAGTTGCAGCAGTTCCATATTCTCTCATTGTTTATTAATTTGTTTGGCTTTAAATAATTCCATCTCAGTCTCCTTCATCCCATATCTCCTCTTAGATCATCACTACATCATCAGTTATTTCTCAACTATTCAAACAATAAGGTAGGCACCGTTAAGTTCTAGGAAATACAAATGTAAAGAATAAAATGATCCCTACTCTTGAGAACTTACATTTATATGCAGAGATGCATATACATATGTAAATAAGTGTATATACATTATAACTGTAAAGGGAATAAATTCAAATAAATTTTAAATACTTAAATACAAAGTAGTTTGGAAAGAAAACATTAGTAGTTGGAAGGCTCAGGTAAGGTTTCATGTAAAAGGTGGTAGTTGAGCTGCCTCTGAAAGGAAGAAAAGGATTCAATGAGATTGATGGCATGGTCAATTCAAAAACTCATATGAAGATGGGAGGTGACGTTTCATGTGTGAGGAACAAGGAGAAGGTCATTTGGTTTGATAACAGAGTATGGGCAGGAGGAGTAAGGTATAATGAGTCTAGAAAGATGGGCTCATTCCAGGACTGAAAAAGTCTCTAAAGTATAAGTAGAAGAGTTTATATTTTATTCTCTACAGAGGTCATATGGAACCAGTGCAATTTTTTGAGTAAGGAAATAATATGGTCCTTTCTGATCTTAATAAAAATTACTTAGGCAGCAGTGTACAGAGTGAATTAAAGTGAATTAGGAAGTTGTCTAAGTGAGAGGTGATAAGGGCCTGAACAAAGATGAGGCTGTGTGTTTAGAAAATATCCATGCAAGAGATGTCAGGGAGGTAGAAATGACAAGATTTGAAATTTGGCGAGGGAGATTGAAAAGTCAAGATATATTAAAGTTGTAAACCTGGGAGAGTGGAAGAATGATTATGAATAGTGAAGTTTGGGAAGGGCTGGATTTTTAGGAAAAATAATTGAAGTTTGCTTTGGACATGCTGATTTTGAGATGTCTCTGGGATACCTAGGCATGTATGTCTAGTGATACAAGAATGAAGCCCAAGAGAAAGCCTGAGACTGAGTGGATAGATCTGGGAGCCATTGACATAGATATCATAATTAAATTCATAGGAGTTGATAAGGTCAAGGAAGAAAATAGAGGGGAGGAAAAAAAAAAGCTTAGGAGAGAACTTTGAGGAACAGTAATAGTTAAGAGTGTGAAGCAGGTGATGATACAGCAAAAGAAACTGAAGAACGGGTTTGTCAAAATGTGACAAATAGGAGAGTCTGGCTATCTATAACCTCAACCCAGCACCCCTTCCATGGGAGCTTTTGACTGTTGCCTAGAGAGAAGCAGGGGAAGGGTCATGAGGCAAGTCTGTCCTGCTCTGTCCAGAGAGAATATTCGAGTATAATTATATTTATCTGCCTCTTTGATTATTAAAAATATAGGAGGGGGCAGCTAGATGGCATAGTGGATAGAGCACCAGCCCTGAACTTAGGAGGACCTGGGTTCAAATCTGACTCAGACACTTAAACTTCCTAGCTGTGTGACCCTGGGCAAGTTACTTAACCGTAATTGCTTTAGTGAAAAAATCTAGGAGATATGATTTTTGGATTCAAGGTACTTTTTTTTTTTTTGACCCTCTCTCTTAATGGAAAAGGAGGGTCTTAAGCTATATACAAATTTGACTTCTTACCAAGTGCTAATTAGAAAAACATCAACACAAATATTGAATAGCACCTAGCAAAATTCCTCATTTATCTAAGTGAATAAAACAGAAATCAAAGAAATTGTACAGATTATTATGTGCCAGCTCTCCCATTGGGAATGAAAAAATCTTGGCTTATTTCGCACACACACACACACACACACACACACACACACACACACATACACAGGTACATACACATGCACACGCACAGGGAGAGATACAGAGACAGAAATAAATGGAGAGAATCCCCTGTATTCCCTAAGAGGAGATTCCCTGAAGTCTCTAGTGAGGTTATAAGGAAACGGGAACATATTTGAGTCAGGTCTTTTGACTTTATGTTGCCTCCAGAAGAATGAATTTACAAATACTTTTGGCAAGGAGAAGAGTCATTTTATTGTTGGAAACAGGGGAGAAGGGGAAGAAAATGAGGGATGACATCAAGGGGCTGTAGGAGGAGTTCACATTAAATGGTTTCAACTTTCTCCATAAAAAAGAGTTATTTGCTCTCAACTGTCATGTGGCTTAAACACACCAGTTTACAGATAAACTGAGCATACATCCCATACACTGAATTACTTCCATATAGCTTAATATTTCTCCTAATATTATCATTATAGCATTTTCCATCCTAGTATGAACAGAATAAAATTCACTAATCTTGGAACTCATTTACTTGCCCCTTATCTCTATAGTTATCACAAAGGTTTTTAGCATTACCGACTTCTATTTATAGATCTTGGTATATATATTAGCTTATATTATTTTTCTCCATTCAGAATTTAAAAATGCACACTTTAAGATAGCTAATCATTAATGACTTTTAAATTTGCTAAACACAATTTTGTATTGAAGATAAGAATTTATTATCTTTATTTTGTAGATATGTGCCTTAGGCATTCTATAAAACAAAGGGCTGGATGTTAAGGAGCTCCTATTTTAATATCAGGGAAGGGAGGAGAGGACAAGTGCAAAAATTACTTTGATACTAGGGAGAGTGAGATGGACAAAGGAACATTCTAGTCAAAGGGTGACAATCTTTTTAAACTTGGGATCAGGGTTAGAGAAGTCTTAGGGAAGTAATTGGCAGTTGAATTATGCCCCAGTGTAAGAGTTTAATTAGTTAGTTTAGTTAATATAGGTTTAGAGCTGAATGGGATCTTGAGTTTATCTAATTTACCTTCTTCATTTTATAGAATAGAGGATAAATGACTTGTCCAAAATCACAGAGATAGAGATGATAGAATTGGGTTTAGAAAATAAGGCTCTTTAATTCTTTATTTATTTGGGAAGCTACTTAAAGATTTCTGAATGATTTGATTATATTTCTGTGGAAAGCACACCTTCATGCCAGTCACCCAGATTTTCAACATTGGAATCGACCTCTATTCTTCATTCTTCTTCACCCCATATATTCAATGAGTTCCAAAGTCTTGTCAATTTTACCTTTATAAGATATTCTCTAACTTCACATGGCTACCATTCTGGATCAGGTCTTCATTACTTCTCATCTAGACTACTGCAAAACTTTCTAAATGATTATCCTGCCTTTAGTATTTCCTCTCTCAAATTCATCCTTCATATTCCTGGAACACAGATCTAATCATGTCACTCTCTCATTCTGTCAATTTCAGTGGTTATCTCTTATCCATAGGATCAAATAATCACGTAATTTTCTGCCATTTAAAACTCTTTATAACCTAAATCTAACCTCTCTTTCCAGTATTAATACGTATTATTCCTCTTCACACATTTTTTGGTCGTCAGTCTGGCATTCCTTATACATGACATTTCATTTCTTTTCTCTGTTTTTGTTTTTGTTTTTGTTTTGTTTTGTTTTTTGATACAGAATGACCTGACAGAATATACTTCTTTCCCAACTTTACTTCCAAGAATCTTTAGTTTCCTTTAAAACTCTTTTGAAGTGGTACTTCCTACATGATATCTTTCTTTATCTACCTTCTCCTCTCCAGCGGTTTCCTTCTTCCTACCCCATCCCCAACTTAAATTACCTTCAATTTATTTTATTTTCTCTTCTCTTTGTCTCTTGTCTCTCTGTGTCTATCTGTCTGTCTGTCTCTTATTGATTGTAAGTGACTGAACAGTCATCTTGAGATGAAAGTAGCCAGTGTTTGTCAACCCCCAATATTTGGAGTAGTCATTATAAATATATTGCTTCGAAGGTTTAAGCCAACTTCTTATGACTGCATAATAGTACTTATTATAGTTGCTTGTTTTAAATTTTAGATGAAGTGAGCCTCTGAGTCTTGTGTAAAAAACTTACTTCATTGCAGAAAACAAATAGTTGTCCCTTATTTTGCAGTGGGCATCTTTCCATTCCTACCTTTGGGAAAATAGTGAGCTAAATCTAAGTTATAAATAATCCCAACCCCATCCCACAATACTTCATGGTTGGGCACAAGAAGTCCAAAGAGTACTAGAAAAAAGAGCCTAAAACCTTTTAATAGAAAACACGTTCCTCGAAGAATGAACTCAACCATCATTTTTAAAAGTCCAGAACAGATGGCTATCTTACACCTAAAGTGGGCAATGCTCTAAACTTTTGGACCCAGCAGACTTTCTAATTTTTAGATGTAAATGTTCTTTTTTTTTTTTTTTTTTGCTTGCTGCAGTATTTCCCCCATTAATCTGGCTATGGAACAGTTTCATAATATATGTTTAAAATATATTTCAAACCAAGTTTGAAATCATATGATATAATGCCTAAATACTAGTCTGGGGACCCAAAGATGTGGAATGTCCTTAGAATAAAGAGGTGCAGAATCATCTTCCTACTAGAAATGTTGAATATGATTATTTCCAAATTATGTATTTTTTCTAATATTTTAGTGAGAGGACCAGCAATGAAATTTCCTCATAGAATTCCATTTCAGTTCATGAAACATCATTTGGAAAACATTGGCTTCCCACATAAGTTGCAGACTCCTTAGACTGGCATTCATAGCCCTTTGCAACCAGTCTCCAACTGAACTTTTCAGCCTTATATTATATTGATTTTCCTGGTGCAATTTCCATTCCAGTCAAACTGGGCTGCTAATTGTTCCCAGTTTAATTCTGCTTTCTTCTATCTTTGCTCCTCTAGTCTTGAAATCTTTTCTATCTTTCAAAGCCTAAATCAGATGTGATCTCCTCCATGAAGCCTTTTATACTCCCCAAGCTCAGAGCACATTATCTTTCTAAAAAAATTTTTAGAGTTTTATTTGTACCTTTATAATACATTTATCATATTCCTATGTGATTTTGTATTATTAATAATATTATGATTCTTAAAGGCGGGACCATCATTCACCTCTGTATTCCCACATAGTAGACACTGAATAAAAGTTAAGTTGTCTATTAATAGGAAAGTCTGTCTTCATTGACTTAGCTTTATCTGTATATAATAACTAATGGTAAAAATTTGCGGAAAGGATATAGTTTTATTTTTCTTTACTTTGTTTTCTTTCATATTATGCTTCTTAAAATGGCTTCTTTTTTATTTACATCAGAAATTTCTAGTTCAATAGTCTATGAAGTAGGATGATATAATAGAGCATTCCAGCTAAAGTCAGGAAGTTCTGGTTTCAAATTTTACCTCAAACACTGATTAGTTAATTAGTGTGACCTTAAGCAAATCATTAAAAAAATTCTTTCTGCCTCAGTTTCCAAATCTGTAAAATGAGGAAGTTTTATTAGATGATCTTTAGGATCCCTTCTAGCTCAATATATTTCTATGTTCTTTCTGCCCTTAGGAATTTTTGTTTAATTTTTTGTTTTCCTAAGAAAGAATAAGGACCCAAGAACTTCTAAAAAATGAGGAAGACTTTTTTATTTTCTGGATTTTCACTCACAGATTTAGGATCAGAGACCTTAAATATTCTCATGAGGTAATGAAAGCAGCAAGTGCCAAAGAGTTGCTCTGGTAACAGAGTTCAAAAGGGAAACTAAATCCAATCTTCTGATCTCTAACTTTCATGCTGCTGGAAGTGAGAATAGTGGTTGAGAAAAGGAAATATAGCTTGGCCAGACAGTATGATGAAATCTCTGTCTTTAGATACTGAGAGATTCTTTTTCCTACCTCAAGTCTTGGGCAGGAAGAAGAGGGAAGGAAGGAGAGAGAGAGCGAAAGAGAGAAAGGAGAGAGAGAGAAAGAGAGAGAAACAGAGACAGAGACAGACAGAGACAGAGACAGAGACAGAGAGACAGAGAGAGGGAGAGAGAGGGGGAGGGAGAGAGAGAAGGAGGGAGGGAGGGAAATAGGGAGGGAGGAAAAGAGACAGAGAAAGAAACAGAGACAGAGAGAGAGGGAGAGGGAGGGGGGAGGAAGACAGGGAGAGAGAGAGAGAGGGAGAGAGAGAGAGAAAGGGGAGAGAGAGAGAGAGAGAGAGAGAGAGAGAGAGAGAGAGAGAGAGAG